>PVIH01005850.1:0-11522 GCA_004025045.1 Sigmodon hispidus
ATGCACATTACTAGCTAGCTCTTTTATCTTAAATCAACCCATTTCCATGAATCTACCCACCACGTGGCTTGCAGCCCGTGGCTCACCTGAATTCCTACATGCTTCTTCTTCGGGGGACGGATGGCGACTAGTAAACTCCACCCCTTCTTCCTACCTGGCTGCCTCTGATTCTCCACCCACTTCTACGGTGCCCTGCATGAGTCCAAACAGTTATTTATTTACATTGCACAGAGAACATTCCACCACAACTCATGTTTTCTGGTGCCTTTCTCAAGCTTTTCCTCTAGAACCCTCCTCTTTCTCAGCCAAAGCAACCTATGCTGATCAAAAAAGAGATCCAGGTACAAAATCTGAAATTCAACATGGCTTTCATCTTCAACTGAAATTGTACATTGTCCCCAACTCCAAGCTGGGATTGGTTATGCTTTTAAAATGAGTAAGAGGGTCGCCAGAAAAGAGACGTCTTAAGCTTTCATTTGATGTGCCCATTGCAGAGCCCAGGAAGCTGTGAAGAGCTGGCTGGTCCATTTCCAGGAGGACACATGAGGAGGTCACTTAGTGATGTGAGGACATCTTATGACAGCTGAGCTGCAGATGTTCCTGTCCCACATCCTCCATAGTCACAAACACTCCACGGCCCAATCAGTGGCATCTGCTTCACCCGGGCAAGTGACCAGGAACAGTCGGTCGGGTGTTAGATTTTGCTTTTCCTGAACCCTGACTCCTAAAATAGTTTCTTCCAACAGCCTTCAAAATGGCTTTTTCATGGAAACTGATGAGAGAACCGACAAGGGCAGAGCAAGGCTGAGTGTAGAAGAGGCTCAGCAACCATGAACCCATGAACCCACAGCCCGGCTTTCATCCCAGCCACCTGCCCACTGCTGGGGCCTTCCTCAGCCTCCGTTCTGTCAGATGAGGAAGAATGAGGAACATCTGCCTCCAATGACATTACATGAGGTAATAGATGGGAGTTGGTGTTTAGCTAGGATAATATGAGAGCAACAGCCTCAGCATGGAGATACCGTTCTGTCTTTTCCTCTGAGAAAATGTAAATCCTTTTTTTTTCTGTCGCAAGGACTTTGGATTTAGTTTGAACGTGTTATAAGATAATAACTGGTAAGAACAGTAGGCACAAATGCTTGTTAAATTAAGATACAGTACATCCTGCCAACCTTGGCATAAGCTGTGACCTTCCCAAGCCAAATATGCACCTTGGTGACCAGTCTAGCTTAGCCACACCCACCCTAGACTCCATCACTCACCTTCTGGCCTGGACAGAAGCAGCTGGCACAAATCTATCTTATAATTGAGTATATCTCATATAATTACTGAATTATTGAATATTTATTTTCAGAGTGCTGGAAAGACCAGAGCTGTGGAGTGTGAGTTCTTTCTTTTCATGGGTGCCTGGAGCTCTATGCTTTATACTGCTGCCCAGCATCTGCAGACAGCTCATGAGAAAAAAAAAAAAAAGTCAATATTAACATTCAATCTTTTTGAGTGTGTTTCACTTTTACACTATCATAAAGTTCAAATGTTAAGTCAGATCACCAAAAGTTGGAGGCTGGGGTGGGAACGTTGGGGCTAGAGCACAGGCAGGGTAGAACAGTAAGGAGAAATGGGATCTGGATGCAGAGATGGGACCTGAGACCTTGTGCTTGAGGGTGGAGCTAGTGAAGTTAAAGGCCTAGAAAAGGCACTGGAGGAAAACTGTGGAGAAGTTCACAGCAGCACCCTGTTCATGTCTGTGCAGTCCTTGCTTGAAGCATAAGTACCAAGGGGTAAGTTCCAAGCATAAGTAAAAGGGATATTTTACAACAGTCTAGATGCCAGAATGATACTCTAATGGGTAAAAATGCCCAGCAAGGACTACTGCTCTGCTCTGCTGCTGGGATTGGGCACTTTGTGTGAACTTTGAAGTACATTGAATACTAATGGAAATCAGAGAGAAGGCTATACAGACTGAAGCCACCATTGGCAGAGCCAAACTGCTGAGTATCGGTGTTCTGAATTTGCTGTGTTTACCTGTGATGATCAGGGTTCATTGTCAAGCTGAGAGACCTAGAATCCCCTGAGAGATGGTTTTCAGTATGCAGGCGGCAGGGCACGGGAGGTGGGGGGCACCTTGATTAGGTTCATGGCATGGAAAAGGACCATTTCGTGGTGTGGGAATCCTGGGCCAGACAGAATGAAGAAAACAAGCTGAATGCAATGTGTTCAATGCATTCTGTGCCCACTGTTTTCTGTTGTGGAAGTGATGTGACCAACTGCCTCAAGTTTCTGCTGCTTTGACCTCCTGTGGTCATGTGCGTCAGAAAACAGCCTTTCTCCTTAACTGCTTTTGTCACAGGTACAGAAAGAGAGCCCATGATATGCTAACCTCCAAGTGACCCCCATGAGGAGTCTTTAAAGCCTTTAAAGGCCCTCAGAGGTGGGGGGGACTCACATAGGGGATGGATTCTCTTACAAAGGATGGATTCCCACAGATCTGCCTTGATTAGGTTGGTTGGGTTTTTTTGGTTTTTGTTTTTTCCTTTTTTGTCTTCATTCTTATTGCTGTGAAGAGAAGCCATGACCATTTAATTGGGGTGGCTCACTTACAGTTGAAGAGGTTCAGTCCATTATCATCATGACTGTGAGCATGGTGACATGCGGGCAAATGTGGTACAGGAACTGAGAGTGTTACATCTTGCAGGCAATTAGAAGTCAACTGACTGTCACACTGAGGGAAGCTTGAGCAAAGAGATGCCAAAGCCATCTCTACAGTGACACACTTCCTCCAACACTTCCCAATAGTGCCGCTCCCTTTGGGGCCATTTTCTTTCAAACCACCACACCTTTACCATCATGTGGGAACCCAGTGTCCTCGCCAGACACCAAGTCATCCAGCAAGCTTAGTGATATGGATCTCCCAGTCCCTAGTGAGGCATGAGTCTACTACTTACCTGCTATCTGAGTCATGGTGTTCTGGACAGCAGCTTGTATAGGTTGAGACACAGCTGAATCATGTCTTCCCCAGGTTGTCTGCCCACTGACCTCTTCAATCCCTGTTCCTTTGAGATGAGGACCCCATTCTCAGTCTGCTTTTCTCCCCAGGGGCAAGCAGAAGCTCACTCCAGAAACTACCCAAGCTGGCAGATGGAGCCAAAGAAGATGCAGAAAAAGGGGATTGTTTAAGAAAATGGATTCAGGATGTTGCATGGGCAGTGAAACACATGTGTTGTGTTAAGTTATTTCCTGTGCTGTAGCACTGAGCTCTTGGCATTGGGATTGAGAGTGGAGAAGTTGGGAGAGAATGGCCCTGTGGATTTGAACCCAAGCCTCAGGAAAAGTCACTTAGTCCAAAAATCTTTTGAAAATAAAGAAACCTTTGGAGAAAATTGTCTCATACTAAGGACATGTGGGAACTTCAAGGGAGCCTCTCACATTTCTCTCTCTTACATGAAGCAATTTAGGACACCCCTTTTGGCTATATCACCCCTTTCTTTTGTCTCCAGCTCCTCTTTACAGGAATCCCTCTCAGATGGCCATCCTAGCAGAAAAGGTGTGTGTTGATAGATGGTTGTCCAGTTTACATGGGAGCCATAGATTGTACCATCCACATAAGCCACGGAGCACATACCACCCACTCAAGCTGTTCTGACTGTCGTCCTGACTTTCTGCTCTGAATCTGAAACATTGTATTGTCGTCTGCCAAATAAAAGATCAGTTCTGGCTAATACTTAAATGTCAGTAATGAAAAGATTCAAGCAACCAATGATAACAAACAGGAAGATCCAAAAGCAGCCAAAGTCCCGGGCAAGCAGGAGACTTGGTGGATTAAGGCTAAGAGGTAAGATGAACATCTCAGAGCCTCCAATTATGAGTCCATTCTCTCTGTTCCTAATTGTTAGAGAGCAAATGTAGTGTAGTTATCAGAAACCAGAAAAGACTAAAGGTGGTCCCCAGTTTACACTGCTCCAGCCTACACCCCAGTGCTTGTTGGTATGCTTTGACTTTGTATGTCTTCCAGGGCCCATGCTGTATGATCCAGTCTTCCCTCAGGGTGCTATGCTGGCCAATAGCAAGGATCTTTAGAATCCAGTCAACTACAAGGTAAAATGTTCAGCTCTCAGGCTCTCAGCAGTACAGGTCCTCAGGATGCATTCTCTACTCATGTTCCTATAGTGTTTTCAAACAGCCCATCATACAGTTTCATAATGCATTTCAACCACTCCTATTCTCAAGAGGCATGATTCCTCTCAGCCACCACCAAAGAACTGAGTATGAAATTCTACATAAATGGAATTGCAGTTTATCAGCTCTTTTGTGGTCTGAGTAGTCTCCTTCTTGTTGTGTGGCTGTGGTTTGCTTCTGTGCATTGCTGAGTAGAAGTCTAACAATGGCTACATCTACCAGAGGAAGTGGTCTGTGTCTCCACTTCCTCTGAAATGGTACACCCCACCTGTAAGGAAGTGAATACAATTCACAGGTACAGAGAAGCTGCCATGAACAAGGCTCACAAGGTCCCCATCCAAGGTTATAGAAGAGGGTTGCTCTAACTTTGCATGGAGCTCCAGGGGTGCAATACCCACAAGTCACTGATTCTTGCATGGGCTTTTAGTGATGCAAAAGGTCCTTGAGTTTTCCCTGCTCCTGTAGGTGACCCCTCAATCATACTCACATTGATGTTAGTAGGATCTTTTCTTGTCCTGTATTTGCTTCTCTTTTAGGGTGCATAAATGTCTGCTTCTGTCTCCCTGGGAAAGTCTCACCCAGCACCCTGTTGTATACTCTCAGCTGTGGGTGGTCATTTAGGCTGATTTTAGTTTCTGTCTATTCTGAGGAATATTAAATAGCTATTCTGGCTATTTAAGCAACTATCTGGAAAGTCTTTGTATAGACATTTTTTCATGTTCCTAGGATAAATATTTAGAATTGGAGATGCTGGATCATACAGTGAATGTGTGTTGAAAACATAATTCTTTTTAAGATTTGTTACAAAATGTTCTAGGCCCACCACAGTGCTGGGCACTCCAGTTTCTCTGCCTGTGGCAACATACATGCTCACCCCATTCCTGTTGGTGAGGCTGTGCTAACCGCTAATGCTACTGTTCTATATTGGCCTTTTCCCCATAGATGCTGAATGCATTTCTGTGAGCTTTTTAATCATTCTTCATTGTCTTTTATCATTTTCTGTTTCTCTTTCTTTACATAATGGCATTCTTTCTACTGTTAGCTATAAGAGATTCTTATACATCCAAGAGCTAAGCATGTTCTTAGTAATATATGATGAATATTTTCTATTTTATTTTTCATTAAACAATATGATATTTTAAAAATGTGTGTGTGTCACACATATGGGAGGTCAGCGGGCAACTTTTAAGAATTGGCTACCACCTTCCACCATGCTGGTCCCACAAATCAAATCAGGTCATCAGGCTTGGCAAAGGGTGCCATTACTTGCTGGTCTATGTGGTGAGACTGTTCTGTATGCAATTCTGTAAATAAAGAGCTGTTTTGGTGTGTGTAGAGTACCATAGAAGTGGGTGGGGAAATCAGAGTAGAGACAGGTAGAAGGAAGGCAGAGTTAGTCTCCATCCAGCCTCCAAAGAAGAACCATGAAAGGAACCCAGGTGAGCCACAGGCCAGGCCACATGGCCAGGTAGATTAATGGAAATGGATAGAATTAAGATGAAAGAGCTAGCTAGTAATGTACCTGAGACATAGGCCAAACAGTATGAAATTGATATAAGTGTCTGAGTAATCTCTTTGGTGGGGTAAAAGCTGCCGTGAGCAGGTCAGTCCTCTGGACCAAACAGGGCTGGAAATCTTTTACAACAAGTCTATCTTGCTGTATTGCATTTTTAAAAAACAGTGACCTATAAGAAGCAGAAATGTTGAAAATCGTGATAAAATTTGATTTAGCACATGTATTTATGTGCCTGCTCTTTCTGCTCCTCCTCTAAGGTTGCAAAACAGCAGCCTCTGGTTTAATTCTGCAAACTGAGACCTTCTACTGCACACTCAGGCATCGGTTCTGAAGGTAACTTTCATATATGACAGAAGGTGTGTTCGATTTGTTTGCATGGGGAATGTTCTGTTGTCATTTGTTAAAGACAAAGCACATTTCTGTACTGAGTAACCTTGGTACCCTTACCTGTGCCTGCCTGTGGGCCTCTTCCTGGTCTATCCATTGTCTATTTTGGTTGCCAAGTGTTATTACTATGAAGCAAACATTCTATTGTTCACAAAATACCTTTTGCAGATAGGAGAAGTAACTCAGCTTTTCAGTTCTTCAAAGTACACTCATGTGAAATGTCATAAGCCCCAAAACTAGAAGATGACTGAGTCAGAAATGGATAATGAGGTCTGTACCCTCAGATCCTCAGTCCCAGGACTAGAAGCAAAGAATTCTACATGAAAGTTTCAGGGCTCCTGTAAACTCTTACACCAAAAAGCCTGGAGTTATGGTTACCAAAGCCTCTAGAACTTCAATGAGCATAAAAGTGGAGATGAGGTGCCAGCTGGAGTTCAGCAATGTGGATCACAGGGGATGCTGTACATGGCTGGGAAGCTCCTGAGATGCAAGACCTTCCTCTCCTGTTTAGCACTAGGCGCCCAGTGCACCAAAGACAGGGGCAGGGACAGAAGCTGCTGGACAAATACATTTTGCATCTACACATGATCCTCCAACTTTAAGATGAGATTGAAAATCCCAGATCACTGCAGAATTAATTATAAGTAGGTCTTACTTGTCACTAAACCATGACAGAGGATCAGCACTACTAGTAATCAGTGTCCACAGTGCAAGGCCAGTGTTGGGAGGAAAGGAGCTGGTTTTAAATGCTCATGCTGCTTAACAAATGATATAAGCAGCTGAAACAGAACCTGTGTTCCATCCAGGGGTTGTATGATTCCTTACTGAAGCAGTAGGGTTAGGCTGACACCCCTCTGGGAAAAGTCTTCCTATCACATTTCTGAGTGTGGATTCTGCTAGTGTAGCCTTTACCTTCCAGATTTCACTCTTAGTATTATCCTCAAGTAAGTAATTCTGTGTCAACAAGTGATGCAAATACATGGGGCATCAGCCAATCTTTTTCTACAAATGTTAAAATACATAAGCCTATGTAAGATGCTTCTCATTTAAATGAACATACTCTTCATATCCCAAGATCTTCACTAGGTCTCAGGGCCCTTCTCTCTCCTCTGCAGAACAAGGATCATAATGCCTCTAATGGCTCTTCAGGAATTAAGAATAATTTATTTTGTCTATTTTCAATTAAGACATGCTTACTTGATTTCTAGGAAACCATAATGAACTGAATTTCTCCATAATGAAAAGGAGTCACTATGACAATGACAGAAACAAGTACACAGCTACCGGAGGCACTGCTCAGTGTAGGTCTGCAGAGACAGGGATTTAGCTCAAGCCTTGGTTCCCATAGCAGCTACTAGGGGCACAGTACCGAGAGACACAGCCTGATGGATGGATTTTAGGTCAGTACAGCATGAGGGGATATTGAACTCTATTCTTCTTTTTTTCTTCTCTACCCCTGAGTGAGCTGTGGTTTTTAGCACACATTTCCTGCTATGGTGCACTGCTGTGATGCACACCTCAGCTGAGGCCCTTTTGACCAAAAGGCCAACGAACCACAAACCCAAGTCAACCAACCCTTCAAGTGTTCTTCTCTGCAGTTTTCAGTGCTGTGAAGACAGGCAGCCAGCATAGCACAGCACAGCAGAAAGCAGAGGGTTTATTATTATTATTATTATTATTATTATTATTATTACTATTATTGCATTGGTTTTCATAAAGGGAATGATGCCACAAAGATTTGGGAAGCTCCCATTTAACCATTTCAGGGGTAAAATTATTCATTTAAATGTCATTTACATGACATTTCCAGGTCAGGAAGCCACATGCATGCCCAATGAAGGAAGTGTGGTTATTCAATCAGCAAGGCAGGACCATTGCAGAAGCTGTAAGTCTGTCTTTGGTTATCACTCCATGAAAGTGATTGCTTTTCCATGCTTTTAGGTCAGGGGTTAGAACACTTTTTCCTCTAAGAAGAGAGAGACAGTGTTCTTGTATGCCATGTAGACTGTACTTAAACCTCTTGACTCTGGTCCCAGAAGAGACTGTAGTCGCATAGCAGTGTGCCAGGAATACAGCTCTCATAGGCCAATGTGGCCCATGGGCTGCATTGTGGCATTCGCTGGCTTAGATAAGAGACACATGCCTACCAGCGTGACATTTGACACCATTTTTTTAAACGTTTCTTAAGATTTATTTTTGTTTATATGTTTTTGTATGTGTCCATATTGTGTGTATATGTATACTATGTATGTGTCCATGGAAGTCAGGAAAGGATGCCAGATGTCCTGGTATTATGTGTGACTGTGAGACACCTGGTGAGTGCTGGGCACTGAACATGGATCCCTCCTCTAAAGAACAGGTACTCTCAACCATTGAGCTATCGTTTCAGCCATTTTCTTTAAAAAAAAAAGTCTTATTTGTTCTTTCATTGTTTTTCAATGTTCTTAACATCTCTCTGAACTAGTAGTATAGAGAATGCACTTGTGGAGGACCTTGCAGCTTAGTGGCCTTTATGGCTGGAATGTCCCTGGCAGGCTCCCGTGTGGAACACATGGTCTCAACTAGTGGTGCTATTTGAAGGCAGTTGTGGTCTTTTGTGATAGGAGGCCTGGCTGCTGAGACACTCACTGGGGGCAACCTTTGAGCATTTTAGCACACCCAAGCTCTCTTCCCTGTCTGCTGTCCCAGTGTGACCAGTTACATGGCCTCAAGCAGGCAGAGTGGAGCATGCCTGTAATCCTATCACTTCAGAGGCTAAGGTAGGAGGATCTCAGATTCCAGACCAGCCAGGCTACACATTGAGATCCTATTTCAACAACAACAACAATACCCACATATCTGCGGATAGTGATATATGATTTATATATTGTCGGGATTTATGTCATTTATCTTATATGTGGCCTGTTCAAGTTAACTAAAACATTCACACTCCAGCTTTCTCAGTTATAAAATGGGGATATCTAACTCATGACCATGAATTTAATAAACTTTGTGGAATATACTTTGAATAGTTCTGACCAGGAGAGAGTTTTAGGGATGCCAGGCTTCCCTAGCTCCTGCTTAATCTCTGTTATTTTTATGTTGTGGAATCTCAGAGCTCGACAAGTAAGCTTCATTCACAACAGCCAAGGCCATTACAAAATTTTCCATATTTTTTCACATCGACTAGATTCCCATTGACACATGAAGGCCTCCTTATGACAGCTTTGTTCATTTTCATGACCATGAAATAGATTATTATTATTTTAGTTGTGCATTTCCCTTGTTGAGTATCTTTTTGTCAAAGACTTATTTATTTGCTTGATCAATATGTGTGCTTTGCCTGCCGTGTGTATGCATCTATATCACATGCATGCAGTACCTACCTATAGAGGGCAGAAGGGAATGTGTGCTGGAACTGGAGTTACAGATGGGTAAGAGCCACCATGTGCATGCTGGAAATAGAACTCTTAGCTCCTGAGCCATCTCTCCAGCCCCTCATATAACCAGTTAAACTTGGGTTGTCTCTGAGAGCATGCTGTCTCCTTCCTATCCCGGCTTGGAAACCAGTGGAAATAGTAAATTAAGACTTTTGCTTTTGACATTTGGGCTGGGAGAAAGTGAAAACTGATCTAATAATAATTAGTTATGGTTTAGTACGTAAGATTGGAACATTCTCATTTTTCACTCTGGAGCCTGGTGAGAAGAAGTGAGGGAGAAACAGGAGATTGATGGCAAACAGAGACTCTCACTGTTCCCATGCCAAGAGAAGCAAATGATCCTCGGGCGCCTCCTTATATCATGTTAAGAGCCCATGACGGCCCTAAAAGAAATGAAGAAAGCCAGCGAGGGTGAGGGATAAAAGAGTTTCCTTTTATTGTTCTCTGAGGCCAGGCACCTTGGCACATGCATCGCTGCTTGCTCACTTTGTAGAGACTGCAGTCTCCTGCCAGCCTACCTCTCCAGGCTCCAAGAAGGAGGGTCTGGGCTCAGATAACACCTCTGTTAAAGAGCAGCTTGTTTTTGTAACTCTAGGGATACAGTTCCTTTCCACTTAATGAAGTGGAGCGATGTCATGGATAAGACATGACCCAACACAAACTCTAAATTCTAAGTCCAAACATTATGGGTTAAACCCTTCCCAGAAAATGTCCAGTCTTTCTGCCATGTAAAATCTGTGTTACTGGGGTTAGTTGCTATGGGAGAAGTTTCTTTACTTTCTGATGGGAAAATGGGAAGAGCAGTGTCTCTGTGTGAGCATGTGTGTACATACCACATAAATGCTATATGACATAATATAGAAAGATCTACACATTTCTCGTTGGTGGGAAATTTGGAGGAGGAAATCTAAACTGGTCAAGAAGAAGAATGTAAAATGATTCATGAGTGTCACTCTGTCCGTGAAGGTACCACAGAAGAACAGATGGTGCCTTTCAAAGAATGGCCCTGTAGTTTTTCTTTGTGTCCCAAAAGACCTTGTAATGTGGCTACAGGGCTGCGGCTGAGCAGAAACCCAAGAACACATCAAGAATAGGCCAGCAATGCCAGATGATCTGGGCCTGCTAAAGTCTGAGTCTGATGCCCAGTGATGCTCTAGGGAGGACCAGACAGACACTGCCCATATGGGGGACATGTGATAGGCCAGCATCACAGCGAGCCAAGTGTCTGCCTTTACTTATCATGAGAGAGACTGTGTAAAGCAGTGGATGAGAATTTTGGCAGAATGCTACCTGTAAAAAAACAGAGATGTGGTGACACAGGGTAAATGGGACTCTGCAGGGTGTGCAGAAGCAACACAAGATTGAAGCTTTCCCTTCTCTCAGTAGTCAGATCTCCATTTAACTCACTCTCTCCTCAACATTTTCTATGTTTCTTCTAGTTCCCCATCAGCCTGCACAGCTGATTGAAACCAGGGACCAGGCCAGGGACAGAAAGCTTATTCAGGGGCCCTGAACAAGCCCCTGTTTTCCAGAAGTTTCTGTAGATTTGAGGGTCATTTTGAGCCATTTTTTCCTGAAGCCCAAGTTTTGTGATGCTAACACTAAAAACACTCCTGAAGAAGAAGAGATTGGATGATGCCTTCATTAGATTTGGGCTTCCAAAAGGAATGTTGTTTCCCTGATCTCTGGTGTCTGCAGATGAGCTCAAGGACAAATGAAGGGTAGCTGTTGAGGATACAGAGTAGGGGTCCTTTGAGGCTGGGTTGGGACAAGCAAAGACAGTCTTGAATTTGGAGATTTTGTGTTCATAGGAATTGGCAGGGATGCACATTTTCAAATTCAGTCAGGCATGAGTATCATGTAGAAGCCTGGCTGAAACTCCGGGATCCACCACCAGTTTCTAACTCAGTAGCACTAAGGTGCCTTCTATCAAGTTCCTGGACGCTAGGCCTGGTCTGGGCTTCATTTTTGATAAAAACATGTGCATAAAATACATTTATTTGTACCCACATCTGCACCTGTGT
>PVIH01005850.1:11622-65051 GCA_004025045.1 Sigmodon hispidus
AGGCACGGGGGAAGCAAGAGCTTTCAATTTCATTTCCAGCTGTGACACCAGCAGCTTGAAAAACTTCACACGTTTCTTAACCCCTTTGAACCTCAATTTCCTCCTCTGTGAACCTGAGGAGCCTAAAGACTTGTCTTTCTGTCGAAATTCTTAGTTGCCATCAAGTGAAGTCCATCCTGGCCGATTTAAGCAGAAAAGAGATTTATGGCAAGAATATCGGGTTCTGTGGGGAAAATGAACTGTTTCACCAGCATATCAATGGTCTGAAAAAAATAAGAGGAGACTGGCACTGAATAAAAGAATTGTAGGAGCCTGATACCAAGAAAATCAGTGGGTTCCTGTGGATTGTGATTTAGGTAAAAGACAATAGGGTGTCAGACACAGCTGAGTGTTATTCATTTCAGTATGAGTATGAACATAATTTGGGGTAATGTGACAAGAAGGCCATGTCCTTATAGAATCCCTAATGTATGCTAACATGCCAAGGCATTAACAGGTGAAATAGTCCAGTGTCTGAGATTTGTATTGAAGAAAAAAAAGCTGCTGAGAAGTAGAAATTGGTGAGAAGGTAAAGAGAGTGGGAGGAGCAAAGGATAGTTATGAGATAATGCTGTAAATATTCTTCACTTGTATTTGTTTAATAAAATGCTGATTGACCAGAAGGCAAACAGCAGAGACAGGGAAGCCAGACTAGAAAAATTCTGGGAGAGGAGAGGCAGAGTAAGAGCCAAAAGCCAGACACAGAGGAAGGAAGATGAGAATGCTGTGCTGAAGCAAAGGTACCAAGCCATGTGGCTAGACATGGATAAGGATCATGGATTAGTTTAGGAGTAAGAACTAGATAGTAGTAAGTCTGAGTCATAGGCCAAACAGTTTGTAATTAATATAAGCCTTTGTGTGATTATTTGAGACTAAGTGGTTGCAGGACCAGCAAGGTGGATACAGAAACTTGTGACTACAGATATCAGACGCAGCATTGACAAAATGTTGATTGTGGGTGCATCCTTGTTGAGAACCCACGGGAGTTTATTTTCTGTTGGAGTACATGTGCATTTGTGTATGAAGTTTTTCACTGCAAAATGTTCCCATAAAACAGAAATGTTCTTTTTAAGTGCCTAGAGAATAAGAATTGCTGTCATTGTTACCAAGCTAGTAAAGGAGGCTAGGGAGGGGACTCTATTTCCAAATTCTAAGGTAGGTGATGTGTCTGCCATCAGGTATCTTTAAGGAGTAGGAGTTTCCCAAGGCTGAGAAAAGGACTGAAAGATGTCATAAATGTCCCTAGAGGCCCCTAGTAATCCCCAAAAGTGCTTCCTCCTCTTCCTACCCACGAGATGAGTGTACCCCAAACCCCCATCTTATATCTGATTTTCTTACTCAGACTTCTTGAATATCAATTATTTGCTAATCTTTTAAAATGTTCAAATTCATCCATACTTTGTGCCAGTCAGCCCATTAGAGGAGACTTTGTGTTAGAACACACTAGATAAAATTATGTTGTGTCCATATGTACCCCATGTTCTGTTCCATCTCTTCCCCAGACACACAGGAGCTCTCACAACCGGTATCGTTTAGTTGGTGCAGCCTCTCCTGGCGTTCTGTCTCGGGACCCTTGTTTCTTCTGCTGTGCAGACTTTAGCTGCATTCTTCCTCTATACTGACAGTCTTGTTGGCTTTTCCACAGCCTGTGCCCATGTGCAGTGCGTTATCTGCTCTCACTACTATGATTCTCTGAGGCTGCTGCTGGGGAAAGTTACATATTGTTAAATGGACCAGAGTGTATTTTTCTGAGCAAAAGTTGAATACTCTAGAGCAACCATGAAATACAGGAGGCAGCAAGTGAAAAAGCCAGTAACACTCACTTGGCGCTGCTGGATTTTGGGCTGTCCATGGTAGAGACTGAGCTTTCATTGAGCTGGAATTCAGTACACCTGATTGTGCCTTGATCACCACAAATATGTGAGACTGCCTTGTGCTCTGTGAAAACAGGGCTGATGCTGTTAGCCAATGGGAACTTCATGTTCCATGGTATTCCTAATCACTGTTGTGTAAATGACTGCTGACATAGCATCTTAACACAGTGCATGACTATAGCTTCTTCTGGGTGTGTCCCTTTAGGACTGTATGGGACACCATACCCACAGTTTCCTGTGTGTTATGCAAACACTTTACCAACTGAGCTATATCTTTGGCCTTCTATGGCTTCTTACTGAAGGGCAGAACCTAACATTTTTTGGTTAGGTCTCCCAAAGTAGAAGAAGCTGAACAAGGATTCTGTGGAAATGGTTTATTTGGGCAATGATTCCAGGAAAGGGTAAGGGGGTGGGAAGGAGAAAGGGCAGTGAGGGGCCTCTCCATCAGCTATGTGCAAAGCCTTCTGCTACTGAGGGCACCTGGGACTCAGTCCTGCTGTACTCTGCATACATAACTGCTCAGAGTTGACCATCTGTTTTATTTAATCCCATGTCACAGGAGGTTGGCTGCTCTGGGTCCAAAAACTCCTTGTCACATGATCAGAGCATGCTTATGCTCTGGGTAGGCCTTCTGTAGGTTCCAAGGAGCTATGGAAAGAAGCCATGAAGTTTAATTAAAATGTGTTTGATATGGACAGTTAGAAAAACAAAGATTCTGGGCAAAAATAATCAAACATTCAGAAACTTGCTACCAAGACAAATAATAACAAATGTTTAACATTATACCTTGTACATACCAGGTACCCTTTGAATTATTGTAGGCCCTGTATTTATCAAAATAAAGTCATCAGTGATTGTAACATGAAGTTTCCCTTTAGAGATCACAGTACTAGTGGCTTGTGTGTTGTGATGACCACAGTACCTGACAGAATTAGTTCAAGGAAGGAGTTATGGCTTGGGGGGGTCCAGCTCATGTCGGAAAGTGTGGTGGGAAAGCTCAGTCCAATGCCAAGAGAGCTTATGAGTCAGGGTCCTCACACCCCAGAGGATGAAGCAAAGTAAGGAAAGGCTGCTCTGTAACCTTCCAAGACCAACGCTCAGTGGCCTGCTTCTGCCATGTAAGCCCTACTTCCTGAAGGTCCCACAGCCTCTCACAAGAGCAGCCCCAGATGAGAGCCAACCATTGAGAGCATGAGCCTGTGTGGGACATTGCAGATTCAAAACAAGCACTGCCAAGGCACAGGCGAGGGCTGCCAGCAAAAGTCTGGCACCGAACTTCTTAGCACTTGGAATTTTCCTTTTGTATTTAACAAAAATCTCATTTGAATTTTCTTAATTGTATGAGGGTACTATGAATTACCATGTGTATATAGAAAGAGAAAAATGAGCAAAATGAAACAAATTGCTGCTGAACTCTTTTAGATTTTCCATTGCTTTTTGACTAAGTCATTAGCATTTTCGCCATAACACCAGCTACGTTAACAAGGACATTGGTAATACAGTACTTCCAATGGATTTAAAAAAAAAAAAAAAAAAGAAACTAAAACTCAGAATGCAGGGCCTTGAAACTGACTGCAGATTGTGGGGAGTTAGTGTGTGTAGCATTAGCTACTACTGGATGCTGCTAGGGAACTCTATAGAACCTACCTGGTTCAATGCCAGGCCATTTCTCCTCTGCACAAACACTTCTTCTTTGGAATTAAGAAAGAGGTTGGTTATCACCTCCTGAGTTTTCTGTTAAGAACTAAATAATCCTATTTAAATTTTGTTGATGAAACTTTTGACTTGTTTTTTTAGACAAAGGAATAATAACAGAACACTGTCTCACCCCAGTAATGATTTCATTGGTGCCACGATGCATCTAGACTTTGGATGTGTAAATCTGTGTCTTATAACGTGTGTCTTGGAGTTGCTTAGTGGGACGTACTACAGACTCTTTTTTATGTTCGGGTCACAGCTGGGAAAACTCCAGCATTCAGATCAGGAACTTTCATAGTCATGTTGTTTAACATTCGTGGGATGTCTCAGAATTACCCTTGTGTCTGTGTATACACAGATGTCTCTTTATAGCATTCCTATCAACTTAAAAGACTGTATTCTGTAAAAGAGGTGCAATCAGACTAATATTAAAACTTCAAAGATGTTTTAGGGAAAACAGGTTTTGGGCACATTAGCAATTTTTATGTTCAGGATCTTAACTCCTAATATGTCTGATTATGATTTTTGTCTTAATTGCAAATAAAATATCTAAGATTTTTTTTTCTTCCTATATGTGTTCCTTCATCAAAATAAAACATCTGCAGGCTGTCTGATTTCACTCTCAGGGTAGTGAAAGCTGAGTTCCCTTTGGACCATTCTATGTTAGAAATGTAAAACAATTTGGATGTTTAAGATTTAAAAATATTAACCCAGATTTAATCTAGCCAGGTCATCATAGCATAATTTCCATGTTTTAACTATAGCATGCTAAAAAAATTTAAAGTTTGTACTAGTTTTGTTTTAATTTTTTTTTCTTTATAAAAAAGCATTCTGTTTCTGGAGTTCCTTTTTAAATCTGAAGATATTCTGTGATGTGTTTGAGTAGGAAGGCCATGATTCTTTTCTTCATGTTTAATTAAGGCAGAAAAACAATAGACAATTAGGGAAAGTGTGGTCAAGCTTTACTTTAAAATTATTCAGCATCTTGATAGATAATTATTGAACAAATTCTATTTAGTATTATAATAAAATCCAGAACCAGATATTGGGGAAAAGCTGAAATATCAGAAAAACAGGAAACAAACCACCGTCAATTCTCACCCAGTAAACCCTCAGACTGACTGGACAAAAGGGTCTGCCTTCTCGTGCCTGTAGGTCTCTTTCCCTGCCCAGCTATTTTACTTCCTCATTCAACATTTCCAGAACTAAGATTAAAGGTGGGTGCCATCACCATCTAGCTCTGTTTGGCTTTAAGCTCACAGAGATCAAGAGGATCTTTGCCTTTCAAGTGCTGGGATTAAACGTGTGAGTCACCACTCCCTGACTCTGACCTCTGATATATTGCTTAGCTTTGTCCTCTGACATTTCTGGGGTTATTTTTTATTAAATATACCACCACAGTTAATTTTCAAAAATGCATCCTACTGTTACTCTGTACTCTTGTGTGCAAGTCACAGGGCTCAAAGGAGATGAGTCCAGACCTCTGACATCATTATTGTTATATGTAAGTTCTCCAAAGAGAGCCCAAGACATCTCTGATATTCTACCATGTGCAATCTGAGCAGGCTGTATCATTGACCTATTTCTTTCCTTCCATGACCAACTATCCTAGTCAAGATTTTTATTGTTATGAAGAGACTCCATGACCACTATGTTGATATATATTTAATAAAATTAGTCTAGAATATCAGAGTCACCCACAGAGCCAAGACAAGAAGGTCAGGGAGTGGCAACTCACACCTTTAATCCTAGCTTTAGAAATGTGGAGAGAGAAAGTTGAGATAGCTGGGCAGAGCAGGAAAAGAGGGTATTTGGGCTTCCCAGACACTTCCCGGGGACAGAGAGGCGTTCAGTTGGAGATTCCTGGAGACAGGCCTGAGGAGTTGGTGGATGAGAAGTGGCTGTGGTTTGTTTCTCTGTCTCTGATTTTACAACTTTCCCCCCAAATATGGCTCCAGGTTTTCATTATATACTAACTAGAGTTCCTGCAATATTTTTATTAAATATATATCATCACAGACCACAGCTGTAAGGAGTCCTGGCATTCCATGTAGCTGAACCAACTCTGGCTCAGGTGGATGCACCTTGTATGGAGGCACGCCCCGGGCGTGGCTGCATAAGCCCTGCTGCACTGTGTAAGGAAGCACCTCCCTTGACCCATGACGCATACCCATGCATGCCCCTTCCCTTAAAAGAGACTGTGAGCCCATGTTCCGGCCCTTTTCTCTGTCCCCTGACTTCTGTCCTGCTCCTCTGCTTCTTCACCCGCCTGGGAATTCTCTCTTAAATAAACTCTAGTGTGTGGCCTTGTTAGTGTATATTTGCTCTTATGCACAGAACTAACAACAGCCACTTTTATAAAGAAAATATTTCACTGGAATGGCTCACTTACAGTTCAGAGGTTCAACCCATAATGAAGCGGGGAATGGAGGCATGCCGGCAGACGTGGTACTGGAGCTGGGAACGGTGAATCTTGAACAGAAGGCAGCAGGAAGTTGACTGACTGTCACACCGAGGGAAGCTTGAGCAAAAGAGACCTCAAACCCACCCCCACAGTGACACACTTCCTCCAATAAGGTCACACCTGCTAATAGTGCCATTCCCTTTGGGGGCTACTTTCTTTCAAACCACCACACCAATGGACTTGTTGGTCCGTTACCTTTTCTCACAAGTGTCATCCATTCCATTGATAAACACTGGTCACTATTCTAGGATTGACAGCTGTGGAGGGACAAGACATCATATTTGTGTTTAATAGTTTTCTATCTCACTGGGAATGCTCCACAGGATCTGCAGGGGTGTGATGGAATTTGAGGATTTATAGGAAGCATGAACCTCATTCCCTGAGGTGAAGACAGCATTACATGAATTACTTGAACAATCACACCAGACAGTCTGTGACCAAATATCCAAACAGAAGTCTCTTCCAGCTAAGACGATGGATGTGACAAAAGATTGGCCAGGGATTGTCACTGAGTCTGCCTGAGGTTCTCTGAGGAACAGACAGAAGGGACCTTGTTTAGTGCATGTGGGTTCATCTCAGCTCTTGCCCTTAGGTGTATTCATGGGAAGTCACATAGAATTTCTCAGAATTAATCGCGCCCCCCCCCCCCCGGATTCTTTCGCTGTCCTTCATTTGGGCCTCTAATGAAGTCTGAGCTGTAGCCTGGGGTGGAGGCCAGCCTGGAATGCAGGGAGGCTGAAAGCTGACACCCGTCCAAGGGAGCAAAGGGCCTTGTACTGAGGTTGTTGCCATGACAACGTGGGTACGGTCCTGGTGACGCATTTAAACAGGGGGTGAAAGTTCTTTGAAACCAGAAGCTGCTGTAAAAACAGCATATTAAATATGCTTCAGACTGTAAGCTGCACATTCTTTTCTTGCATTTCCATTGAGGGAATTTCTGAAAGTACAAGGTTAATTTGCAGCAGAATTACTCAACTGTGGGCTAACTGCACAAATCTTTTTTTTTTTGGACAGGGAAAATAATTTGGGTCATCTCCCCCCCACACCACCACCATGGTCTCTCTCTTTTTCTTCCTTTTCCTCCCTCCCCTCCCTCTTCCTTTCTTTTTTGTATTTTTCAGTTATCTCTGCATACCAAAATATTTGGTCTCTAACCGTCCTTTCTTGGTATTGACTATATATCTGAAGCAAGTCTTTTGGCAAACAGTTTGGAGAAAGGGACACAGTCCATGGAACTAATATGTAGAAATTTCATGCCATGTTTCTTATTTTATTTTTATTTTTCTATTAATATTTTAGATGTGTATTAATTGATTCTTCAAACAATATTTTTTTAAAAAAGTTAAGCAATTCAAAACAAATTGATTGTTTTGTTAGAAAACCTCTGTTTGCTGTCTGTCTGTAGGTCATAAACACCAGGTGGGGAAACACTCGTCCTTGGAAGACCTCACAACTTTGCCGAAGGTAGGCCAGTGTCAGCCTAGCCTGTCACTGTGTGTAAAGCACTTGACTATCTCAGTTTGACTGTAACATGGGCTGTTCTGAGACTTGAGAAATTCATTATAAATATTGAGAGATTCTGGGGAAACTGGGAGTAACTAGCAGGTCCCTGTGTATCCAGCAAGCAACACTTAATGTCTGCCAGCATACCAGGTCCATCAAGGCATTTATACTCAAAGTCCTGTATCCTTCAGTAATCATAAGGAATGGGAGCAGATCTGTTAGTCTATCAACCTGAGTGTATTCAGGCCTGATAAACGACCATGAAAGGCAAATGTCCTTTCCCACGAGGCTATGAGTCCAGGTTCATAACAAACAAGATAAAGCAGACTGTTGGCATCAGAGTCTCACTCTTAGAAGGCTTACAGTTCAGTGAGGAAAAGCAAATGAGAAATTCCTTCAAAACACACATTCATAAATACCCTTTTGAAAATAAGTTCTTTCAGATAGGTTCACTATGGCTGCCCAAAGTTCAAGCACTCCTTCAAATAAGTACAATAAAAGACTTTCCAGATTATGGCATTTGAGATTCAACTACCTGAGGTTCTCTTTTTTTTTTTTCTCTTTTGAAAGTCAGAACATATATAATATTTTTTTAAAAACTAGCAAGCAGGTAACAAAAGCCTGTTTTTTTTTATGCCTAAATTCAATTGTTACACATAAAAACTAATATACTGTTTCCTACTGTGAGGACTCAGGAGAGGAGGTTGAAGTCATTTACCGTCTTGGCTAAATAAACTCACATCCATGATTTCTGTTGCTGAACAGTAGAACAGGAATTTACAGGCAAAATGACCCATGCTGGTCTTCCCGACTTGATCATGAAGGTGGTGAAGATCACTTCTTTATTCTTGTCCTCTAGTCCATGGCTGGAGTAGCCATCTACTACCTAGGGCATAGAGAACTGTGTAGCTATGAGATCTATACTTCCTCATGAACCAAAGCAGTCCTAATAGAGAAGAGTCTCTCAGATTTAATTTCAGGGTTATATTGGGAACAAGCTTCTCATCAGAGACACATTCTTTTCTTAAGTCTTTCATGCTTCTATCTTGGATCCAACAGAGAACAATAGCAACTTTCCTGATCAAATGATTTTTCTCAACTATTTTGGTAGGTTTCCAGAAGTTTGACCAGAAACTAGAGTCCCTCAATGTTGTATGTAGTTTCTGGCCTGTACTTTCAGGGATAGCCTCAACAATCAGACCCACAGTCTCACGGAAATGCATAGACGCTTACATTAATTTTACATTGATTGACCTAGGGCCCAGGCATATAACTTGCTAGCTCCTTCATCTTAATTCAACCCATGCATGATTCTTTTTTAAAAAATATTTTTATTATATTATGTGCATTGGTGTTTTGCTTGCATGTCTGTGAGGATGCCAGATATTGAAGTTAGAGACAGTTGTTAGCTGGAATGTAGGTGCTAGGAATTGAACCTGGGTCCTCTAGAAGATCAGTCAGTGCTCATAATTGCTGAGCCCCGCCCCTCATGTATGATTCTTATCTTGTTCAGCCATGTGGCTCTGTACCTTTTCTCAGCAGCATTTCAACATTTTCCTCTTCATCTCCTGGCATCTCTGCTCTGTTCTTCCAGTTCCCAGAGTTTTCTTAGGCTAGTAGCCCTCCCCATACTTCCTGTCTGCCTTTAGCCAATCAACATTTTTATTAAACCAGTAGGTAGAACAACTATTTACAATGAAACAACATAATCCTACTACACTTGAAAGATGTTAACTTATGTGACTAAACATTGATTTCAGGATACTTAACCTGCTGCATTTGATATCAGATCTTCCAGCTTTGATATCAGATCACCCCTGTACCTCAGTGGTGACACTGATGTCTCTTGGGATGTAGTTCTGAACAAATTACTACATTCTACTTTCCATACTTCTGGGCATGTTTTTAATCTTTCCATTTTTGACACAGGTAGGTAATATGGTTTTTCTTACTTTGAAACACATTTTGTTTTTAAGAAGTTTCTGTTTTGAATTTTGCCCTAGAAAGAAAAGGGAGATTAAATTGTTCTTTATGAAGTAAAAGATCTTTGATAGTCAAATATCTGCCTTGACTATGTTACTGTCGAGGTAGAGCATAACATTTGGTTCTGAATATAAGTAAGATAACTTTCAGAGAGAAGCTATGAGACCAAGCCTAATATTTACTTGCCAAAATATCTTTTCCCTAGCTATCTCCTCTCAGATACATTATGTTTTTCAACATCTGGAAGACTCAGTTATTTGCCTGGAGAGCTAAGAGGTCTGGGGCAGGAGGGGAAGTGGCAGGGAATTTATTATTCTTTGAGAGATTTGGTTTGGGTTTGCAATCCTGTTCTAGGTGATAGAAATATATCTTAAAGAGAAATAAACAAACAAACAAACAATACTTTCTGGGGACAGAAGAGAAGGTTTTAAAGTCATTACCAAGCAAGTGTGCTTAAAACTTAAGTTCAAGCTCCAGTATCCATGTAAAATTCTGGGCATGATGGTGTGTTCCTATTCCAACATGAAGAAACTGAAAGGCAAGAAGTAGATGCCTGACATTCACGGGCTAGACACCTTACCAGTGATTACCAGGTCCCAGGCCACATATGGAACATAAGATCTTAGGCCAACAAACCCATGTCCTAAAACTACATGTCAGATTCTGTCTGGAAATGGGTTTATGGAGGACAGTTGTAGGAAGTCACACCTTGGGGGATGCTGAAATAGGTCTGTCACCACCACAGAATCAAGATGGTGAGAGCCAGAAACTGGAGGACAGAGTTTCCCATTAGGTTGTAGGCCATACTTGTCTAAAAAATGATTTTACTTACCCAGGAAGCCACTTTGTTTGTTTTGAGCTCTGTTGCCACCACAGACATGGTGTGCATGAGTGTGTGCGTACACTCATGTTGGTGCCTATGGAAGTCAAAAGAATGTTTCAGATATCCTAGAACTGGAGTTACACGGTTGTGAGCTGCCTGATGTGGGTTCTGGGAGTCCTCTGCAAAAGCAGTACACACAGTTAACCACTAAGCCATCAGAGCAGGGCACTTCTGCTCCAGGGATGCAGGCATACATAGAGATATGATTCTGCCAGAGTGTGACAGGCCCATCTTTGCGCCAAGTGAGTCTCTTTCAAATGGTAATAACACCTTTGGTGACAGATCTTCATAGAATCCAGAAAAACTCACAAAGGACCAGGAACATGAAGCCCCATACTCTATTTCTCCTATACAAATGAGCCTTCTCTAAATAGCTTACTGTGGGGAGTAGCTTGTTGCATTGAGACAATTGGCCCTTTGACATCTAATTTACTCAAGAGTTTTTTTGGATATAAGTTCTCATAAGCATCCAGGAGGATACCTTGTAGCATATAGCCCGTTTCCCGGAACCTAAAATAAATTAGATTAATCATGCCAGACAGGAAGTAAAAGTACTTTGTGGGGCCTGTCTGGACAAGCACTGAGAGTCACTCAGGTTAGCCAAGAAAAGAATTTTGAGTTCTCAGCTGCCTCCACCCTGCATGAGAATAAACTGAAATCCAGCTTTAGGGAATGTTGTATCAGTGTTCAGTGGGCTGCTGGAAGCCTCTCTAGTGTACAAGCAATCAATAGTCATTCACTTTGGGGTAGCTTTAAAGAAAGTTTGATTTTTTTTTCTTTTCTTTTCTTTTTTTTTTTAAAGATTTATTTTATTTATTATGTATGCAGTAAACAGAACAGGGTACCAGATGTCATCAAAGATGGTTGTGAGTCACAATGTGGTTAATGGAAATTGAACTCAGAATCTCTGGAAGAATAGTCAGTGCTCTTAACCTCTGAACCATCTCTCCAGCCCTTGACCTTAGAAAGCAAAAGTTTTCTGTTTCATTATAACCATCCTACCAAGTTATCGGTGTTCCTTATCTTGATTTAACACCCATCTTTCCCTGTCTGTCTTCATATACAACCCTCACCCATAAGTGTGCAGGTGTTTATTTGCTGGAGAATGCAGCACACACTGGATTTCTTCCTTGGAGTTCCATGCACCCTTCTCGAAGTCCCTGAGCTGCAGGGGAATTCAGCCCACTAATCACTGGGCACAAGGACAGCATGGGGCCCTGGCCTGCTGCTGCTGCTGCGTGGTGGAGGTGCTGTTTATCCCCAGTCACTTGATCTTCCCCAGCTCGCTCTCCTTAGCATTCAAGTATTGACAATATTTACTGTGTTGATCTGACAAAATGCAGTAAATGGCAGCCTCTGCGAAGCCCAGAATGCATGCCAAGCAGAGTGAATGGGAGGAAGATTCCAGCAGCCTGGCTTCTGCTTACACACAGAGGCAGTGGAATCTCAGCTTTCTTCAGCCTCTGAGGCCAGTGCTTTCGGACCACATGAAAGTGTAGCTGGCAACCCAATTTTATGACTAAACCTTTAGAAAGTATGTAAGGGAAAAGCTTCGTGATCATGTCTGTCTCCACTAGAGATTAACCACTCATTCATTGGAGGAGTGATTTTTTTAAACCATTTTACAGAATTCTCACCCTTTCCTAAGCTTCAGTCTAGGTGGTGCATGCTTAGGGATGAACAGGAAGAATCTCTAGAAAATGAACAAATAATTTCAGATGGAGAAAAGGATGGGAATAAAACAATCTAGGGGACTATGCATAGGATGACTGTGGAACCTTGGTGTGCAGGATGACAGGAACAGGTGTTTCTAGGGTGCTCACTGTTTTACCTTCACATCACTGCAGCAAAATAGCTCAGACACTTGATTTATAAAGAAAATAGGGTTAAACCCAGTGGTGGTGGCACCTGCTTTTACTCTCAGCACTTGGGAGGCAGAGGCAGAGGGGCAGAGGGGCAGAGGGGCAGAGGGGCAGAGGCAGAGGCATGTGGAGCTCTCTGAGTTTGAGGCTAGCCTGTTCTTCAGAGGTAGTTCCAGGACAGCCAGGGTTATGCAGAAAAACCCTGTCTCAAAATAAATAAATAAATAAATAAATAAATAAATAAATAAATAAATAAATAAATAAATAAATAAATAGAAAAGAAAAAAAGAAAAAAAAGTTTATTTAGTTCACAGTTTTGAATCGTTGTCAGTTTTGAATCTGGCTAGGGAGTCCTGGGGGCCCTACAGGTCCCCTGCCTAGGGAGTCCTAGGGCCTTAGGGGTCCTCTGGCTAGGGAGTCCTGAGGCCCTAGGGGTCCTCTGGCTAGGGAGTCCTGGGGCCTAAGGGCTTCATGCAGAGTAGGACTTCAGGAGGAGTTTGCATTGGCTGCCCCATTTACCCCAACATTGTTATATAATCCATGAAATATAGATTTACAAACCAAATAGCTAATTTTAATAAATCACAAATAATTTATGTTAAAACAGTTCTTTCATATGAAAATAATTTTATCAATAATTAAAAGTATGAATTTGCATGTTAATTATTTTATATAAGGGATTAAATATTGACCTAGTTTTGACTTCCTAGGACATAAAGCACAGTCAATATTTTTCAAATTTAATATCTTTTTGTATAATTATTGATATAGAGAAATTTTGAATCACATAATAAATGAGGAATGTTTAAGGCCATTTCAGAAATTGTTGGAAATTCACTTCTAATCCTTTGTCAAAATTTATAATATAGAACAAGTCAACAATTCAAACAGCAATATTTAAATATATGCTACATTAGTTAATTTATTTACATATGTGTGCATGCACACAAACATACACATACACATTCACACACATACGTATGCACATACATACACTTTACAGTGTGCTGGTGGAGATCAGAGAATGACTTGTGGAAGACTTTCATGAATCGAACTCAGACTGTCAGTCTCTGTGGAAGCATCTTGACCTACAAAGCCATTTACTAGCCTTAAAACAGCTTTTTTTTTTTTTTTTTTTTTTTTTTTAAATGAAGCACTCTGGTACAATTTGGTTATACAAAGTTGATATTTACATGCTAAGGAATGATGGTAAGAAAATATTAAAAGTCTTTGTTTTCCATAATTAAGCTGTCATATTTCTAAAACCTCAGAAAACTATTGTGTACAGAAAAGACCCCTGAGATTCAGAGTGAGCAGTAGTGAGTTTAACTGAGAGCATGAGCAGTGAGTGTGAGCTGAGATCATGAACAGTGAGTGTGCGCTGAGAGCATGGGCAGTGAGTGTGAGCTGAGATCATGAGCAGTGAGTGTGAGCTGAGAGCATGAGCAGTGAGTGTGAGCTGAGAGCATGAGCAGTGAGTGTGAGCTGAGAGCATGAGCAGTGAGTGTGAGCTGAGAGCATGAGCAGTGAGTGTGAGCTGAGAACATGAGCAGTGAGTGTGAGCAGAGGCGTTTCCTGCTGTGTTCTTTGGCCTTGCCTGGTATGGTAGCACACACTGTGCAGAGGGCTGTGTGGTCAGAGCTAAGGCTACAGTGATGTCCTCCAAGCAACTTGGATGAGCACTGCCAGAGGCATCTCTGATTCATTGTATTTGGTTTTAAGTCAGTTTTTGGAAACCTTTTATTTGTTAACTTTTCAAGACTCTTGACATTTGGCTACATGACCAGGTGTAGAGTTGCAACCCTGTTTAAGAAACTTGTGCTGAGGGACAAACTACTTACACCATGAACCAGGAAAGACAGACAGACAGAGAGAGGAAGAAGCAAGGATTCTACTGAACTAAAGACTTAGCTCTAGTGCCTCTTTTTAATGATGTCACAGTCTCCCACCAGGATCACTCTGAGGGCCAGATTTGAACACTGGGGTCTTTAGGGACCTTCCATTTTATAAAACAGAGTGATACTTGGGAAATCAGGCTTCACACTTTGGCTTCTTAGTCTCATTAATAAAATAAAGAATGGACTCAACCAGAAACTTAAAGATATTTTTATTAGAATAAAAAGCAAACAAACAAAAGCCAGGCAAACTTACCTTGGGAACTCCCTGGAGGAAGAAGGGCAAAGGGGGAAGATGTAGCTCAGGAAAAGAGCAAGGAAGACCTGGGTACCAGGAAAATGTTATGTTACAGCCAGCACCTGAAAGAGAATGGGTGAAGGACTCAGCTGGTCTTCATGACTACTTAAGGATTATGTTGATGTGTGTGTGTGTGTGGGGGGGGCATAAGTACAATATCTCAATACAGGCTAATTATTCCACCTAGCTCTTAGGCAAGGTTTATGGTAAGCCCACCTTCCTAGGAGTGTCTCTTATCAGGTCATTGACCCTGCCCAATAGGATGTTAGGGCTCTGTCTAGGACAGAAGTTCCCTCTCTTAACAGTCATTCCCTGTTATTTTTACAATAACATGAATATTTGATTCAAAATCCAAATGTAAATGATATGATGCAAAGATGGGTAGACCAGTGAATAGTCAGTGTGAAGGGTGTCACATGATCACAACATGGAGAAGTCCTGAGTGTGTAAACAACAGGGCAGAGGGTATCTGTCACATTCTAAAAGAATTGCTGTTTTAGCTACATCTGTGATGAACACTTGTTAAGATGCTGTGTTCTTTTAGTCCAAAGTGTGCAATGACATCCTGGTGTGAGCAAATGCTCTCTTGAAGTTTAGTGGAGGTCGATAGCTTAGGGAGCATGGTGACTCCAGGCCCAGGACAAAATTCACCACTCTCTGTTCTAGGGAAAGCTTCTCCTGGTTTCTTTGGATTCTCACTTTTAGATTTTGTCATCAGTGAACTACAACTTTCCAAAACAGTTTGTGACTAAGGTCTGTCTGGCTTTAGGCACGTTAGCTAGAATAGAGAGCAGACTCGAGGCTTGTCTGGGAATTCTGGTCATGGCCTTTCTTCCTGTGTCCTCAGACAAGAGTCTGGACTTCCTTAGCTGTTAAATGCTCATACTAACAACTACTTCCTGGTTAAGGCTCTGTAAGAGAGAAAGATTCCTGTACCCCCCTCCTATCCATTTTCTGCCATTTATCTATCTACCTGTCATCTGTCTATCTATCTATCTATCTATCTACCTACCTACCTATCATCTATTTACCTATCATCTATCATATTTCTTTCCCTTCCTTTCTTTCTACTTTAGTAAAAATAAATGACTTTTACTCAAATGAGATATTCTATAAAGTATACCAATATTATAGGGAAATTTACTAACAATGCTGAGATTATTTCTGGGGGAAATGACTGGTCCATAAAAATCTTTCATTTTATTTTTTTGGCAGATTAACAAAAGAGGACTGATTATATATAACTCTTCCGAATCATTAGCTAGTCATAAATCAAGAAAAAAAGAACCCAAATGAGTCAACTTATATTATCTTAAAATTAACAGAAATAAAACTTACAAATATGATGAATGCTGTACCCAAAGCTCAATCCCCCAGGGAGACTACCAAAGATAGAGATGTCTGAAATATAACAGCAAGGTTTATTAAAAATTACGAGTCACAAGACAAGGGCCTTGGTCCAGCACATAGGCATGACAGTGGCCGGAGGAGGTGTTTGTCCCTTTGCAAGGTGGGTTTTTAAAGGCAAAAATCACAAAGTTATATATCAATTAGGGGTCTTAGTATGGATACAACCCTGATTAACTAGTGTTGGGGACTTTCTAGAATTCCTCTGTTATCTTACCTTGGCTGTTTGCCAAACCTTCCTGAGTTTATCTCCTGGGTGGGGACATTCCATGGTTAATTACTGCTACCCGCTAGCCCATCTCCTGTTTGGACTTTATACCTGGTCAGGGCCCAGACAGGCCTGTCTCAAACTGAAGCTTGGGGTTCAAAATAAAGAGGCACTTCTCTGGTTTTTCAATGAACTCTTTTATTTCAGCTGCAGTTGTTGCTGACGGTGCTATATACACAATGATATGAGACTATTTCTTTATGTAGTATTTGCTATTTTTAAGTTTACAATTTTAAAAACTTTAAATTTATATGTACATGTGTATTCTGTGTGGGCTAATTGCTCATAGGTACCACAGAGGTCAAGAGTCATGAGATTCCTTGAAGTTGGAGTAACAGGGTTATAGGTGGTTATGAACTTCACTTTGTGGATCCTAAGAACTAAATTCAGGACCTGTATGGATTCTCAGCATGTAGCGGCCATGTCATGAACCCATCATGACACCAGATGAGATAAGAATTCCTGGCATGTAGTGGCAACATGGTAAAGCCAACATGGGGCTAGCCAAGAAGGCTATATATGGAGGGCATGCCCTTAAGTGTGGCTATGTAAATCTGTGCCCATATGGAAATCTCTCTCTCTTCTGCTTCTCTGCCCCTGTATTCACCTGGCAACTCTCCTAAATAAACTGTTGTGTGGCCCTGGTAGTGTGTGTGTCTGATCTCACACACAAAACCAACATTTTGGTCCCATGACTGGGACAGGCTCTCTCCTGTGCTTAGATGCACATAGGCCAGGAGATCCTGATCCAGGGCTCACTACCAGGCTACCTTCCATGTGCCCTGCAGCAGCATGTTTGAATCCCACCGGCCTAGATGGATAAATTTTCCCTTTCTAGTCAGCTTAAATGTGAACTATTGTCTTCAGAAAAGATCATTGATCATCTGGCTTTCCAGTAGCACTCTAGCCTCAAGGAGGACCACCCCAGCCAGGACCTTCACTGGTCACAGCTGTTCTTTCTCACCTGACACTCAGTTCTGGCCTTCTCTGCTACTGAAGCCCAGATGGTATCCTTGGATCCAGCTCCTGGACTCTGTCTCCAGGGCTCTGCCCTAACACCTATAGTGGGTGCTGACAGTTCCTATAGATGGTGCATTGGATGTCCAGTGTGGGTGCTGACAGGTGCCTATGGTGGCTAGTGGTGGGTTTTTATGCACCCTCCTGAGAACTGAAGAGTTTTTCAGGGTAGCATGCAAAACCAACAGGAACTCTATAAAGGCAGAGCAAGCTCTTAACTGCTGGACCACCTTTTCAGACCCTTGCTATTTTTTTAAATGATTTTAAAATGATTTTTTCTTTTCTTATTTTTGTTAATCCAGATAACCAAAGAACTGAACTTTCATAGAATTAGCAAAACAAAGCCTTAACAATCTAAAATTTCTGGCTTAAGACTCTACATCTGACTAAACTCTAGACAAAAGCACTTCTTTTTTATGGAATAAGAGAATAATCAGTTCTTTAAAAAGCTGAAGATGTTTGAGCTTCATGAATACAATGCTAGGAAAAGATGTGGGTGCATCTTCCATGAAACCTCAGCAGAGGGGAGAAAAAGTTGGGAGGCTTGGGGGATCCAGTCTGACTAGGAAAAGCCAGCTTGTGTGTTGTTTGTCAAGGGCTGATAAAGTTCTCTAGCCTGCAAGGTTATAAACTTGCCCACAGTCATGTCTGTAGTTACCAATTTGAAAATGTATAAGCCATCATAGCAAGGTACTTAGAACCTCTGGTGCTGTTCTGTGATGACAGGTTGGTTTTCAAAGCTTTACAGCATAATAAGCTAACTTGTTGGGATGAGAAAATACTAGATGTAAAACTCAACAACATTGATGATCATGACATGAAAAACTTAAGAAACATTTGTATCTACTCACATGATTTTTTGGGGGAGGAGGCTAAAATTGGTATTTTTATTTCTTTTTTGTAAAATGTTTTATTTTTTATTTAAAAGGGTTTTTTTTTATTTTACATACCAACCACAGTTCCCCTTCCCTCCCCTCTTTCTACTAGCCCCCATCTTCTCCCCACCCTACCCCTTATCCACTTCTCAGAAAAGGTAAAGATTCCCACAGGGAGTCAGTATAGTCTGCATATCAAGTCAAGGCAGGACTAAACCCATCTACATTATGAAGGTTCAGCAAGGTATCCCTCTATAGGGAATGGACTCCAAAAAGCCAGTTCATGCACCAGAGATAAATCCTGGTCCCACTGCCAGAGGCCCCACAATCTGCCTAAGCCACACACTGTTCAAAGTGCCTAGTTCAGTCCCATGCAGGTTTCCAACTGTCAGTCTAGAGCCAATGAGCCCCGAGTAGCTTAACTGTCTCTGTGGGTTTCCCCATCATGATCTTGACCCCTTTGCTTATATAATCCCTCTTCACTCTCTTTGACTGGACTGGGAGTTTGGAAAAGACTTTTGTGCCTTTTTAAAGTTTCTGTCATTTAACATTTTATTCTCATTTATTCATTGTATTTAATTCTCAGAAGTGGATGACACAGTAGCAAATTTAGTAGAATTTTAGGAGACCAAATGCAGATAGATACTGGTTCCAAATAGTATCATTGTATGGAAAGCTGAAGATCCAAGACATTCATGCTAAAGATTTCCCCTCTTTCAATGAAACAAGAATGCTTTTGCTTAAGATCCACTAATGAGTGAGTATATCCCTTGACTATCCTTTGGGATTTGTGAGACCTCGCTCAGGAGGATATTCTCCAAATCCATTCATTTGCTTACAAATTTTAATATATAATATTTTTAAAATGCTACATAGTACTCCATTGTGTAGATGTACCACAGTTTGTTAATCCATTCTTCAGTTGAGGGACATCTAGGTTGTTTCCAGATTCTTGCTATCATGAATAATGCTGCTATGAAAACAGTTGAGCTAATGTTTTTGGGGTGTGAATTTACAACTTTGAGGTATATGCTCAATAGAATAGTGGTATTGCTGGATCCTTGGGAAGATTGATTCCCAGTTTTCTGGGGAACTGCCATACTGCATTCCAGAGTTTACACTCCCACCAACAATGGAGGAATGTTCCCCTTACTCTGCATCCTCTCCAGCCACAATAACTTTTATACCCAAGCCACTCAAAGACACAACAAGGAAGGAGAATATATTCTCTCATAAATATTGATGCTAAAATTCTCAACAAAATTTTGGCAAACCTTATACAACAATATATAAAACATATCATCCACCACAATCAAGTAGGCTTCATCCCAGAAATGCAGGGATGGTTCAACATACGAAAAACCGTACACATCATCCATCATATAAGCAAACTAAAGGAAAAACCACATGATCATATCCTTAGATGCTGAAAAAGCCTTTGACAAAATCCAACACTCCTTTATGATAAAAGCTCTGGAGAGATCAGGAATATAGGGAAAATATCTCAATATAATAAAGACGATTTACAAAAAGCCAACAGCCAACATCAAACTTAATGGAGAAAAACCTCAAAGCAGTCCCACTAATATCAGGAACTAGACAAGGTTGTCCTCTCTCCCCTTATCTATTCAATATAGTTCTCAAAGTTTTAGCTAAGGCATAAGAGAATGAAAGGAGATTAAGGACATACAAATTAGAAAAGAAGAAGTGAAACTATCTCTATTTGCAGATGATATGATTGTATACATAAGTAGCCCACAAAATTCTTCCAAGGAACTGCTACAGCTGATAAACACCTTAAGCAATGAAGCAGGATACAAGATTAACTCAAAGAAATCAGTAGCCCTCTTATACACTAAAGATAAAAGACTGAAAAAGAACATCACTCTTTATAATAGCTGCAAATAGCATTAAATACATTGGAGTAACTATAACCAAAGAAGTAACAGATCTATTTGACAAAAATTTTAAATCTCTGAAGAGAGAAATTAAAGAGAATATAAGAAAATGGAAAGATCTCCCATGTTTCTGGATAGGTAGGATCAACATAGTGAAAATGGTAATCTTACTAAAAGCAATCTACAGAGTCAATGTTATTCCCATCAAAATCCCAACACAATTTTTTATAGACCTTGAAAGAACAATACTCAATTTTATTTGGAATAACAGGAAAGCCAGGAATGCCAAAAAAATTTTGTTCAACAAAAGAGCCTCAGAAGGCATCACCGTACCCAACTTCAAGTTATACTATAGAGCCACAGTAATAAAAACAGCCTTGTACTGACATAAAAACAGACTTGTGGATCAAGGGAATTAAATTGAAGACTCCAACATTGACCCACACACCTATGAACATCTGATTTTTGACAAAGAGGCCAAAAAATATAAAATGGAAGACAGATAGTATCTTCAACAAATGGTATTGACATTACTGGATGGTAGTGTGTAGAAAAATGAAAATAGATCCAAACCTATCACCTTGCACAACACTCAAATCCAAGTGGATCAACGACCTCAACATAAACCTAGCTACACTGATCTTGATAGAAAAGAAAGTGGGAAATATTCTCCAATGCATTGGCACTGGTGACCACTTTTTAAATATAACATCAGTAGTGCAGACCCTAAGAACAGCCATCAATATGTGGGACCTCCTGAAACTAAGAAGCTTCTGTAAGGCTAAGGGCACAGTCAATAAGACAAATCAACAGCCTACAGAATGGGAAAAGATTTTTACCAACCCTACAAGTGACAGAGGACTGATCTCTAAAATATAAAGAGAACTCAAGAAACTAGAGCCCAAGCCCTAAATAAACCAATTAAAAAATGGGGTTAAGAACTAAAAAGGGATTTCTCAGTAGAAGAATTAAAAATGGTTGAAAAGCACTTGAAAAAGTATTCAACATCTTTAGCCACCAGAGAAATGCTTGTATTGTATCTATGAATACCATGGCAGCTTTTATAAATGTTTGAATAGATTCTATTTATTTTGTCTTAAATGGTTTTGAAATGAGCTTCACACTGGGCTCTGGCTTTGCTGAGGACCAATGTTTATGGTTCTTCTTTGGCTTCCATCACAGACCTTTGTAGGACTGTCAAAAATTTAGAATTAAGAATTTCATTCTATAATTTTTCAAACAGAAGAACCAGGGATAACATCATGAAAGCCTTTGTATAACAATTAAATTTGATATGAATAAGAACTTCTAAACACATGTGAGTAGGGTCTGGACCGCACAACCTGTGTCCATAGGGAGTGAGAGGCTGGAGGATCCTTCCCCAGCAATCCCAGGGGACACATAGCTGACAGACAGGTCCTGCCTTCAAGGCAAGTTGCATCATCATAGACAGACTTCTGTCCAAACCACACGACCTGCGTCAAGACCCCAGTGAGAAGCCTCTCTCCAAACTGCTAAACGCAGTGACCAGAGCATAGTGAAAGACAGGCATCTCTCCCGACCGTGTGACCCTGTGGTCTGGCCAGAGTAAGAGATCTTGCATTCTCCATGTGTAGAGCAGGCAGGAGACACAAAAAAACCTGTAACCACAGCTGACTAAGATCTGACTAAGACCTGACTAACAGTGAACCAAGGAAGAAATGGGCAGATGCCAGAGCAAGAATGTATATAACAATATAAAGAACAACAAGGCACCACTAGAAGAAGCTTGTGGCTCTACTACAACAAGACTTGAACAGAGCAATGAAGAGGAAACAACAGCAAAAACACATTTATGAAGATTACAGATGCCTTAAACAAGGATATAAAAAATTCCCTTAAAGAAATAGAAGAAAACACAAATAAAAATTGGAAGAGATAAACAAATCCTTGAAAGAAAACCAAGAAAACCAAGAAAGAGAAACCAACAAATGAAAGAAACATTTCAGGAGCTAAAAATTGAAATAGAAACAATAAAGAAGGCACAAAATGAGTCAAAGGAGGAAACAGAAACCCTGAAGAAACGACTGGGAACTACAGACAGAAGTATAACCAACAGAATCCAAGAGATGGAAGACAGAATCTCTGGAGTCGAAGACTCAATAGTGGAAATAGATAAATCACTCAAAGAAAACACGAAAACCAAAAAAGCCATAACACAAAATGTTCAGGAAATTTGGGACAACATGAAAAAGCCAAACCTGAGAATAATAGGAATAGAAGGAGTAGAATACCAGCTCAAAGGCACAGATAATGTATTCAATAAAATCATAAAAGAAAACTTTCCCAACCTAAAGAAGGAAATGCCTATAAAGATACAAGAAACTTATAGAACATCAAATAGATTAGACCCCCCCAAATTCTGCTCACCACATAATAATCAAGCCACAAAACATACAGAATAAAAAAAAATATTAAGAGCTGCAAAGGAAAAGGACTAATTTACCTATAAAAGCAGACCCATCAGAATAACACCAGACAACTCAGTGGAAACAATGAAAGCAATTAGGTTCTGGTTATACAGACACTAAAAGAGCATAGCTGCCAACCCAGAATACTATACCAGCAAAACTATCAATCACCATAGATGGAGTAAACAAGGTATTTCACGGCAAAGACAGATGAAACAATACCAATCCACAAATTCAGCACCACAGAAAACACTAGAGGGAAAACTTCAACCTAAGGAACCTAGATACACCCATGAAAACACCAACAATCGATAATCCCACAGAAGCCCAAAGAAAGGAAATACACACAAGCTACCACAAAAATAACAGAAAATAGCAATCAGTGGTCATTAATATCCCTTAATATCAATGGACTTAATTTACCTATGAAAAGACACATCCTAACACAATGGATACAAAAACAAAAGCCAACTTTCTGCTGCATATAAGAAACACACCTCAACTTCAAAGACAGACATAGGCTCAGAGTAAAGGGTTAGAATAAGATTTTCCAATCCAATGGCCTAATTTGTCTAACAAAGTAGTCTTCAAACTAAAATCAATCAAAAGAGACCAGGACAGACATTATTTATTCATCTCAGGAAAAAAATCAATCAAGATGAGATCTTAATCCTGAATATTTATGCTCCTAATATAAGGGCACCCTCATATGTAAAAGAAACACTACTAAAGCTTAAACCCCATATCAAACGTCACACTCTAATAGTGGGAGATTTCAACACACCACTCTCACCCTTGGATAGGTCAACCAGACAAAGACTCAACAGAGAAATAAGGGGTCTAATAGACGTTATGCTGCAAATGGACTTAATAGATATTTATAGAAACTTCCATCCAAATACAAAAGAATATACATATTTCTCAGCACCCCATGAAACTTTTTCTAAAATTGACCACATACTTGGTCATAAAGCAAATGTCAATAGATACAAAAAAAATGGGAATAACCCCTTGTATTATATCAGACCACCATGGCCTAAAGTTAGAATTCAACAACAAATTTCACAGAAAGCCTTCAAACTCATGAAAACTGGACATCTCTACATTGAACTACCACTGGATCAGGGAAGAAATTAAGAAAAAAAAAATCAAAGACTTCCTAGAATTTAATGAAAATGAATTCACAACATACCCAAACTGATGGGACACAATGACAGCAGACTTAAGAGGAAAATTCATAGTACTAGATGCTTATATAAAAAAGAAAAACAAGAGAAATCTCACACAAGAGACCTAACAATTCAGCTGAAGGCTTTAGAACAATTAGAAGCAAACTCACCAGGCTAGAGAGATGGCTTGGTGGTTAGAAGCACTGAGTGTTCTTCTGGAGGACCTGAGTTCAATTCCCAGCATCCACATGGCAGCTAACAACTGTCTGTGGTTCCAAGGTCTGACACTCTTACACAGTTGTGCATGCAGGCACCAATTTACATAAAATAAAAAAAAAATTTAAAAAAAGAAGCAAAGAAACCTTGGCAGTAGATGACAGGACATAATCAAACTTAGGGCTAAAGTCAGTACAATAGAAACAGAGAACAACACAAAAATTCAAAGAATCAAATAGGTGGTTCTTTGAGAAAGTCAACAAGATAGACAAACCCTTATCCAAACTAACCAAAAAGCAGAGAAAGAATATCCAAATTAACAGAGTCAGAAATGAAAAGGGAGACATAACAACAGACACCCAGGAAATCCAGAGAATTATTAGGTCATACTTTGAAAATCTATACTCTACTAAAAATGGAAAACCCCCCAAAATGAACAACTTCCTGGACAAGCACCAATTACCAAAATTAAATCAAGGACAGGTTAAAGACCTAAACAGGCCTATAACCCCAAATGAAATTAAAGCTGTTATTAAGTCTCACCCCCACCAAAAAAACAAACCAGGACCAGATTGTTTCACTGCAGAGTTCTACCAGACATTCAAAGAAGAACTAATACCAATACTCAACAAACTGTTCTATGCAGTAGAAACTGATGGAACGCTGCCAAACCCCTTTAAAAAAACTTAATAAGACATATTTTATTATAAACTAATCTATATTTTTAAATTTTATTTATATATTTATTATTTGGTGATTTTACCTCATGTACCCTATCCAAATCAGTTATCAGACCTCTCAGATTCATGCTCACTCTTATGATCTCCCCATTTACAAAAACACCCATTCATGCTGCTCATTTACTTACTGGAGCATAATTAAACTCCCTGTGGCCAGACCCTTAGTGAAAACAAGTCTTTCTTCATCCACACCCATGTCAGAGGCCATCAATGCAGAAGTAAGGCACTGTGTCATTTAGCTATGTTCTAGCCTTGAGCACTTGTGTACAATGACATCAAGTCCACTAATGAGTGAGTACATCCTCTGCTTCTCTTTCTGAGATTGTGATACCTAGCTCCGGAGGATATTCTCCATATCCATCCATTTGCCTGCAAATTTTAGGATATCATTTTTTGTTATTGCTGAGAAATACTGCATTGTGTAGATGTACCACAGTTTGTTAATCCATTCTTCAGTTGAGGGGCATCTAGGTTGTTTCCAGGTTCTTGCTATTATGAATAATGCTGCTATAAACATAACTGAGCTAATGCTTTTGGAATGCGAATGTGCGTCTTTACGGTATATGCCTAAAAGTGGTATTGCTGGATCCTTGGGGAGATTGATTCCCAGTTTTGTGAAAAACTGCCATACTGCATTCCAGTGTGGCTGAATAAGTTTATACTCCCACCAACAATGGAGGCATGTTCTCCTTGCTCTGCATCCTCTCCAGCAGAAGCTATCATCTATGTTTTTAATCTTAGCCATTCTGACAGGTGTAAGGTGCAATCTCAAAGTTGTTTTGATTTGCATATACACTAAATAGAGTGAAAATCTGTTTTAATAAAGATGTGCTGTTTCCACACAGAAAGTTCTGTGTTTGAGGTATTAGCATAAGGCATGCCAATATGGCAAATGTGTAAGTCAACTCAGGATCAACCCTAATACTCCTGACCAGCACAGTCTCCCTGCCAGACTTTCTAGTAAGCTCTTTAAAAATGGAAGAAATATTTTAATTGTTATAATTCCTTATTATCTTTCTTAGATCCCATTCATTTAAAAAGTTAAGAAGAGGAAGGCAATTTTATCTTCAATGATTTTTTTAACCCTAGAGATTTGAAAACAATAGTGAAGAAGCTCACGTTATATATTACAGCGTAAGTCAGCATCACAGGCCTGGTTTCATCAATGGAAGGTGGACAAGACTCAGTTGCTGTTGTGTAGAATATTTGTTTGACTGAGTAAAGCCATCTTATAATTAACTTATGAAGTGAAAATGTTAGCCAAACACACAGAAGCACAGACACCCAAAACGATGCACTTTGCAAGTATAGACATCTATACTTGGGGCATGGCTCTCAAGTAACAAGATAGATTTTAATACAGATGGCCACAGTAATGATAGGGGTCCTAATGTGTAAAAAAAAAAAAAAAAAAGTCTGTATGCAAGCAATGTAATTATACAGCAATCCTAAGGAAGGTAAAATAATTTTTCAAATTGAATTCTTCAATTTCCTGAGTTAGAACAAAGATTCATTTACTTTTTGGTGAATTTAGAATGGTTAGAGGAAGAATCTCCCTTCCTTCCTTCCTTTCTGACACTTTTGTTTCTTTTGAAGTGTTTTCTTCAGTGGAGCTAAAATAAGACCTCTCTTATTTTCAATTTAATTTTTTCCTTGCTTTCCCTCACCTTTTTGTCTTTCTTCATTTATTCTCTTCTCTTCAATCGCTGCAATTTGTCCAGTTCTTCATTTTCTTCATCACTGTCCTCACATTTGCACAGCTGACACCCCACCGTGTTCTTTCTTGGGGGTCTACCCCGAGAAAATTGCAACACTCAGAAGTCAGATGATCAGGATAAGCATATTTTTTCATCCTGCTCTGGCATTGTCCTTGTGGCAACCTGGGACTGCCATGAGGCCAGTGAGCAGACTTTTGAGGTCCCAGATTTGTTGCAATGACTACACACTCTCAGAAAGACCTCCCTCACCTCAGCCACAGCAACTTCAAGAAGGCAGGGGAAGGCTGATCTTCATGAGCTATTTCTATTCGTTGGCTGTTCTGTTTCCTTAAGTGAATAGTCGTATCACTTAATCGCATGCAAATGAGGTCTTCGGGTTTAATTACTCAAGTGGTGGTTTCTGATCCAAGCTCTTCTCCTGTCAATTAATTTTGAAAAGCAGAATAGTGTGTGGGAGAGAGGCAAGTGCCCTGACCGCTCTTCAGGGAGAGTCACAGAAAGCTGGCTGGGAAAATGGGAGCTTAGTCACCTGAGGCCAGCTCTGCCAGGAAGCCATGTGCTCAGCAGTTCTGTTGGGGGAAGGGTGTCCCCTGCCTCTCCACCCTCTCCGCGGAGCATGGGAGCATCGTCAGAGCCTCCTGTGGTTTCATCAAGGGCGCTGCTGAAAGGGTCCCTGTGAGTGTGTTGTATGTCTGTCTCCCTTGAGGATGGGATCTTGTTTTCAAGGGCTCCGTGGGTCTCTGTCTCCTCTGTAAGGGAGTCACTGGTCCCTTCCCTTCATCAATTATTCCTACAGGCCTGTGTATGCGCTGTCTTCTAATAATGCTCAAATCCACTTACACAAAAGTTCAGAGCAGCTGGCCCTTGCAGTCACCAGAAACTAGTTTGAGTCCAGCGGGTTGTCATGTGTCTTCCAGACTTGAAAGCATCATACAAACTGTTACCGGTTTTCAGTCCAAAGTCATCCTGCAGAGGGGGAGACAGAGAAGTTAGCTGGTACCCTGGCCCTTCACCCAGTAAGGAAGAAGCTAGCAGAAGGGCCATTTGTCTTTGTTATTAGGGAATAAATCAACCTTTGTTTTGCTGGCTCAACTCAAGGAATGTCATTATTACCAAATAAATTGTGTTGTTACAAATCAATCCAGCCCGCTTTCATTTAAATGTGAATTGCGATAATTGTCTGGGCTTCAAGCTTGTGCCCACTCAGAGAACACAAATGACTAGATATTCAAACTTAACACTTTTTAAATACAAAATCAAGGGCTTAAAGTTATTTTTAATCAACAAGCTAACTTATCATTCTAATATTTTTTTTTCTTTGAGAGAGGGACATTGTAAAGTGCTTCTTGTGTTTGGCAAGATATTGAAAACATGTCAGTCCTCACAGAATGTAGTAAAAATGGCCTCTATGAGATCACACCTGCAGAATTTGTTTCTATCCCTCCTGAGGATTTTAAAGTCTGTCTTCAATGAAACTGAAGAAACTAATGTCCTCTTTCCTATCTTTGCTGTGGACTTTCCTAAGGACTTACTGGTGTTCACTTTCAACCACGTTCTCCTCTGAATGTTATGTCCTGTTGTGAAGGGCTTTATAATTGAATCAGCCTTTGCTTTGGGTTTTGGAGTTTTCATATAGCCTTCATTCATTTATACTCAGTCACAAGCAACATGACCAAAGGCTCTGAATCAATGATTCTCCTCAGCCCTGACGGCTTATTTCCCCCTGGTTTTCGTCCCGCTTTCTCACACTGTCCTTTCTCTGTGGCCTCTCCGCCACCTCTGACCTCCTTCCCAGTTTTTACCCTTCCTTTAACGATTGATTTACGATAGGCTCATGGAAGGGTCAAGCCCACTTTTATGGTTTACTTAAAATATTTCTTTTAGAATGAGCATCAGAAGTGGTCTTCAGTCCCTGCTAAACCATTTCACCAAGACCTCGAAAGCCCTTTTTTTTATTAGCTATCCCGATGTCTCATTCTATCTTTTGTGATTGTAAAAGTGTAACTCACTAAATAAGGCGATTTTGAAAGTTTCTGCTAAAATCAATAACTTATAAAATGTAGGATTTTTCTTTTTTCTTTTCCCTGGGAATAAGGTTTGTGACCATGGCTGTAATTCAGAGATAAGAAGATGTGCGAAAAAGAGAAGGAGAAGCTATGAGAACTGATTCTAAGCCTTGGGTTTTTTATTTTATGGGATCCATTTTTCTTTGAGCTTGACAGTTTGATCCTGGGACAGAAGCCAATGAACTATTGATACATTATTCTTACACCTATGACCTTAACAGCCAGTTTTAGCTTTTTGTTTAATTTGACTCACTGCTATTTTCACATACTAAATAGTTGCCCAATTTAAGGATGATTTTTAAATACTCTGGCTAACAAAACTGATGAAATTTCCATTTCTTTAAAAGTGCAGTTTGAAGATTCCAAAAATAAAATAAAATAAAAAACAACTTGGAAAACAAGCTTGTTTATTATTAAACACAAAATAGAACTTGAAAGACCAGTTGGCTAAGACTATCTAAAATTAGGAACCTTTACTCCGAAACTCCTGCCTAAAGGGTAACTCGGCCTTTCTGGTCCAGTGTGGATCTTCACATTGAACTCTGGCTTGCTGGGAATTGTCAGCCACCTTCGTAATCTTGTGTTAAATTACACCATATGACTCCTCTATAGATGCCTTCCCCAAACTTATTGACCTCCCCCCTCCTCAGTCATTAAAGCTGTGATTTATGAGTCTGACATTTTTAATAGGGCAGAGCTCAGAGGTTTATTGCAATGGCTTTTTTGCTTCCATGTTGCCTTTGGCTGCCAATGCCCCAAGTGGTCGAGATAGCAGTATTGTGGTCCAATAAGAAGACAGCTTTTCTTTTCTTTCTATTTGGTCTAATGACAGCCTCCACATAGTTAAAGTGTTTTACACCTATTACATAGTCATGAATTAATTTTTTTCATTTCCCCATCTCTTTCATATAAGGAAAGACACCTCCCCCCCAGTTAAATGCCATCATTTTCTTGGTGTGAGGCTTGGCAGGCCTCCAGCAGCAAACCAGCCCAAACTGAAGGGTCTGTTGCCAGGAATCTGTGACCTCAAACAAAGACCCACTGCCCTCTTCAGCTCTGAAGGGGACCCTGCCTCAAATGGGAAGGTTCTGAAGCATGAAATCGCAAATCCAGCCATAACAGTATCGCCAAACTGGTGTTCAAAAATTGTCCACAGGAGGAAGCCAGTGCTCCTGACTCTTGTACTTCTGAAACCATAGGCAGGAATCCTATGGGATGGGAACAAGAATGCAGGCTGAGCATCACACTTAAGTTCTTACCTCTGAGTTCTGGCTGGTGCCCAGCACAAATCTGGGGGGGCAGGGGATGAACAGGACGCTCACAGCAGGAGCTATTCAAATGAAGGAGCTCTGGGGAGCTGCCCTGGATTTGAACCTTCTGTCCTGCTAAAATTATCAGTGCCTTTTCCTCTGGTTTCTCAGTAATGCATGTCTAATTTGCATGCATTTCAGTAATGGTAGCTCAATAAAAGAAAGGAGGGCAAGGAACATGGTTTTGAGAGAGTGCTCACACTCAGGCTTTTTATCTGGCTAACAAGCCACAAATACCATGAACACGGTGTGAACAGAAAGTGGACATCCAGTCTCCCAGAGGTAAACTGAGATAAACTGAGAAATCCAAGTCTTCGCCACATTACATGCACATGACTCCAGAGAGACACATCAGGGCACAAGGTAAGGAGAGTATCCGCTCTAGGTTTCTAAATAGAAACTCTCCTGCATTTGAGATCTGCTGTGGCACATGTTCTGTTGCTGAATTGTTTTAACAAACAATTTTGGAAATGCCTTGGTCATTTTTGAAGAATTGTGAGGTGGTCACTGTTTTTCACTTCTCATTCATTTTCAAATTTTATTTCACTTCCTTCAGCCACCGTCAGTTAGCCAATCTGAGGTGGACATGGTTGCCTCAGTAAAAGCACCGTGCAAGACACTTTCTCTCTCACCAAGGGCAGCCTGTAGGATACAGGTGCTTTAGCATATAGCAGGTTCCTGGTGTCATCAACTCTGCTGTCCCGGTGTCTGGTCCATGTGCCTCTTTTCATGTTCAGTCACATCTTCATTTGGACCAGGCCGTCTCCTGCTCAGAGGTGCTTCATGAGCTTGGAAGGAGAATGGAATTTCCTTCCTTGGGGTGGATGTGTTATTTCAGGAATCACTGGTCGTGGTCCACAGGTCTTAGAGGCATGCAGACCTAAATTTTCTTTTTAAACATATGAATTTGAGTGAGTTACTCACAGAGGACCTTGTTATAAAACAGGGCACAAAATCACTGTTGTGATGGTACTCAGAGCTGAAAACCCCAAGTCAGAAATTAAGCTAATAGTTAACATTTACTCCCCTCCAAGCCAGGACCTCACTATGTAGTCCAGGCTGGCCTCGAACTCAAAGACTTCTGCCTGCCTCAGCCTCTGACACTCCCGTTCCAGCCTGTGGAGCAGTGAACCACATGAGTGTGTTGCACAGCTGTTGACTGCTCCAGCTGTTGGTATGACACAGACAGCAGCAACAATATGGAATGGTTGCTCTCTTTCAACAGGGCAAGTATTTATTAATAGCGTTTGTTCAGTTCTGTATTTGTGCCCGAGAACATGCTGAATGCTATCAATACAGGTTAGAGCACTAAGTGCCATAATTAACATAGTAAATGGGCCTCACTGATGCAGGAGCTCTCTGAGCCCAGGTATCACTATCAGTGTAATGGGCAGCCCTGTGCCCTGTGCTGTATTTAGTATCTTAAGATCCCACAGGGGCAAATATTATCTAATTGCCCTGGTTGTGATATCCCAAAAGGTTTCCATTCTGGCCAGTCATTTGCTTGACCTAGTGCAAAATGAAAACAAAGGCTTCTGTTCAAAACCCCAAGAAGGCATCTTGAAAGGCACAAGATTAGGGAAATCTCTCTCTCTTTCTCCAACGAGCGCCACTTTTGATTATAAGTAAGAGTACAGACGTGTTAAACAGTGCTCGGTCCCTCTCAGCCCTCTTGTCAGGGGACATCTCTGGAGTGGTGGGGATGCTGCAGGAAGGAGCACACTTTACCGCATTCCACCTTCAGCTCAGTGCTGAGTAAGAAGGGTTGGAGTGGAAGGAGCTATGGTCCACCCTGCCCTTCGACTCCCCCACCAGGTATCATTTTCAGGGGCACAGGCTAGCTGATTGGTACAGCAAAATTGCTTGTCTAAGAAATGGCAGGCGAGAGTTTCCTGTTTGTTCACATAACACTGTTGGTCTTCTGCACTCAAAGTTATGGTTTAACAGAAAGTTGGGCATTCGGGGCTCCATGTGATCCTCGCTACTCAGCTATGTGTCAGATGCGCTTGTTTGCACCTTGCTGAAGTCCAGTTCATTCATGACCACCAGGGTTCTGTGATCATGGGGTGTTGTGAAGGCTGTGCACTAGGGACACGTGGGAGGAACGGCTATCCTCATGCTAAGCTTCTTCTTTGCTATATGCATATGGCAAAGTTCAAGTTCAGTGACAACTTATAAGAGACAGAGAACACTAAACTGAGCCACATGTAGCGATTTACAAACCAACCTTCCTTAAGCCAGCTCTGGTTTCCAGACCTTTCCAAATGTTCCCTGACAGACAGAATTACCCACAGTGGAGAATCATGGAGGAGCCACAAACAGTAGGCTGTACTAAATGGCCTGGTGGAAAACAGGAGAGAATTAAATCACTGTGAGCTGTGCTCTTCATGCTGAGGAGAATAAGGAGAGCTTGCTGAGGTTGTGAATGAGGATGGCTCTGGATGATTGAATTAGGGTGACATTCTTCTACAAGGGAAGTTTGGAAACCCTCCAAGAAGCTCCATGTTTCAACATTTTTTTCTAGTTTATCTCTGGTGCTTGATACTGAACTTTTTAAAAACTTTTTCTATAATAAGAGAATTTTCTGGAACACCAACAAATTGAGAAAGAAATTGTAACAAAACTAGGATAATCTTATTTAAAATTATGCATAAGTTCATATTATCATTTTAGGAAAAATTCTGAGTAGCTCTATGCTTTTTCAAGAGATATATTATATTCTAAGAATTCAAATTTCTACCCAAATGCCTGTCCTATGGGGTAGAAGTTGTATAACTTCTCTCTTCTTGTAGAAATCTAATTAAAGAAATAATAATTAACATCACCATAAGAAAAAAAACTGGGCATAGATATCAAGTAAATATTAAATCAAAGTTTGAATGCAAGAAAGTCATCTGAGAACTAAGTCTGCCCCACATCTTTGGGGTGTCCCTGCCAAGCACAGACAGACAGGAAGGCATACAGCCCAGGTGGGGACCCCTCACACCCACATTGAGATCTGGCCCTTCTCTCCTCTGTGCCTAGGAGGAGGAGGCCCTGGAATATTTTGTTGTGAGCACTCAGCAGCATAGTCTGTGACAAAGCTTTGTTTATTTGAAGGTGCATGATTCCTCAAGAATCTGTGGCTATGAATTTCATTAGAATATGAGGCACCTCATATACGCTTACACATCTTTTTTCAGACCCATGCTAAAAAGAAAACATTGTGCACATTGAAATTACAAATTACCTTTGACTCTCAGTGGCTTAATGTGTTTCCTAAGGTTCTCTTGCATCCGGCCCAGGCTGATGCAGTAAGACACATGATTCTCCTCCAAAATATGACTCAGGGATTTCGGCTCTTCTCATTTTCAGTATGTGACCTCCACATGTAGCATGAAGATGGATGTGGGAGATGGTCTTGCCAGGGATTTATGTGGTCAGCTCTGGAAAAAGTGTCCATAATGTGTTTATTCCAGAATAGTCACAGTCAGCTGTCTTTCCACTTGCTGCCAGAGAGACTGAAGCATAATTCCAAGTGCTTGAGCAAGGAGAAAGTATCTGGAAAGAATGCAGTTAGTTTCTTCCATATTTCAGAAAGGAAATTGCAGTATACTAGAAGCCATTTAGTTTTGCTCCCTTATAAATCAGATTTGGCCAAAGAAAACCTACAAAGCCAAAGCCACTTCAAGAAATGTCTTCATAACCCTGGGCTCCAGTCCAGTCTTCACCCTACCTGCTGGGTGAAGAAGTATTTGCAGTTGAGCTAGTCTTTAACTCAATGTGTATGCACACATGATTTCATTGTATTAATTCAATTTAGTAGTGTGTGGTGTGTGGTATATTTGGTAGGATGTTAGGCCTTGTATTGTGGCCAAGAGAGATAGAGAGTGACAGTAAGAGCCAATGAGTGAACAAGAGTCAGGTGAGAGAGAGAGGGAGGGAGGGAGGGAGACAGAGAGAATGAATGAACAAATTCGTCAGGTCCTGACCCTTTACCCAAACCTTCCCTGGCTTCAGAAACTATAAAAAGTGGGGCAAGTTAATATTAGCCAACATAAAGTCTTGGAAATGGACTTAAGTGCTGAATTGTGGGGTTTTGACCACAGTACAGAAGGTACAAGATTTCAGTCCATCAGTGGATTGATCCTATTTTTTTTGGACCACATTGTGGTCTGTTTTAAAAATTTAAACCAACCAATATAAGATTTTTAAAGAATTTTTTTCGAAGCTTATTTTGGGCAAGATCTGGCAACAATATCCCCTACTCACTGCCATGGTAGTGACCCCTGAAGCTAAGCAGAGGCTGGTCCCTGGAGCTGGGTGTCCCTCAAGGCTGTTATGCACCCCACAACTACCTACTGAGGCTCCATGTAAGAAATTTGCTATTGATTTCTAGTTACCATGCGACTACATCACCATTTTCCCTCTCCAACTCATGAAATATTTCTTTACAGTTGTGTCTTTACTAAAATTAAGTAAATAAAAACTAGAATTAACAAATCTCATGCTTGACAAAATATAAGAGGTAGTTGTAACCTTATATAAGGGTTGAAAAACACTCAAATATTTACTGAAGGGGTATTTGTATTAAAAAAACCCACATATATCCTGTGATGGCCTTAAATTATAATCTTGGTTTGGTAGACATGTTTCTTTAAATAGGTTATAATGTACAGATAGATTTTATGCGTAATAACTGCACAAGTCAATAATTTTTTGTAAAAATACTGAGTTGTACAGCCATTGTCACAAACCATTTTTATAATAATATTTCCACTTCTTCCTGAAACCCTCTTGTACACATGTTCCAGTCATCTCCTGCTCTCTCTCATTCTCAGCCTCCAGTAATCTTTCTTCCAGATTCTTCTCTGTTTGGGTGTTCTCGGTTCCTGCTGTGAGAGCCATGGGGTGTTCTGAAAACACCATGCAGCCTGGTATAGGAGTGGAGCAGAAGTCCTTTGGGGTATGTGACCACAGGGCTAATACCAGAAACGGAAGCTGCAGGGCAGCTCCCCCAGTCCGTGGGACCCTGAAGCCTTCCTCTTCCATCCTGTAGTGTTCTCCTCTCAGATTACAATTCTCGATCCTCACTTGGACATTCTCTCTCTCCTTGTGCTCCATTCTTTGCTTTGATCTGCTTGTCAGCATCCATCTGAGCATCTATGTACTCCTTAACTGTACAGTCTTTGACTCTTAGAGCTACTGAGGCCACTGGGTAACAACAGTTTAGTGGGTTAAGGTGCTCAGTGCTAAGTCAGATGACCTGAATCTATCTCAAGAAGTCACATGATGAGAGGAAAGAACAAGCTGTCCCCTGGCTTCCAGGTGGGACCCACAGGCATGTGTACCCCCACATTCAATAAGATTAAATAAATAATTTTTAAATTAAAAAGAGTATAATAATGGCTCATGTCTTTAATTCCAGCACTTGGGAGACAAAGGCAGGTGGATCTTTGTAAGTTCAAGGCCAGCCTGGTTTACATAGTGAGTTCCAGGCCAGCCAGGAATATATAAAAAGACTGTTTCCACAAGAAAAAAAATTAAAAGAGCTATTAAAGTTTTTACTTTTGGATTCTTTGGGGAAAAAAAAAAACAATCTTAATCTTCTGTCTTTTCTATGGTATTCAACAAAACTTGAAAAAGAATAAATGTCATTTATGAGTTGTGTTTAAGGATTATAATTTGGTGATTCTTTAGCTTAATATGCAGTGGGAATAAAAGGGGTTCAGCTGAGTCAATGTAGACAGGACTTAGGAGGGATTTTGTTTGTTTGTTTTTATAATCACTGGAGTTAAAGCTGTTGAACCAGCTCAATGGCAGGACGCTTAGGCTGCTTACTTTAGTATTTTACCATTGAATTAGCTCAACTATTTAATTTATTACTTAAACAAAGAAGTCGGGGACAAACTAGAAGCAGTATTGCTGTTTGCTACTTTCTATTGCTTTGGGGTACCCCCCATGGCTTTGTGTACTCTATCCATTCCCACACTGGGCCTTTTCCCCCTCCCTCCCCCTCCCTCCTTCCCTCCCTCCCCCTCTCCCCTTCTTTCCTTCCTCCATCCCTCTCTCCCCTCTCCACTCCTCCCTCCCCCCATCTCTGTCCTCCTGCCTTTTGTCCATTTTCTTCTTTGCTATGGTCGTTTGATCCTTGGTCTCCAATTAACTCTTACAGATCAGCATCCTCCAAACTCAGGGATGCTTTTCAAAGAGCTAGACTAGTTAGTTGTCCTCACAGGACAGGATCAAGAAAGCCTTCGTGGGTTCACAGTAGGCTGCTTGACACATATGAGAAGCCTCTAACTTCTCAAATAAATACATTCACTAATAAAAATGCCTTAAAGATAAAGATATATATATATATATATACTCTCTAAAGAGAGAGATTGAAGCATTTTAGAACACATAGGAAAACTGTGCCACACAGTCTCTCTTTTATTTATCCAAATGGAATTTGTTCAGTAGTGGCCATGTACCAGGAAAGCATCAATACATTCTACTGCTCTGTGAATTCATCCAGAGGATACAATCTACTCTCTTTCAAATGATTGCCCCTTTCTCCAAATACAGGGATAACACTTTTTAAATCTACAGAATTCTTCTTCGGGGCCCCAGTGAGAGAAACTACCATTTAAAGAGGATGATTTTCCCTTTCAAATGTTTGTGTATGTTCAATCTCATCAGATATTTTTCCATCAGGCCACTGTGATTTAGATCCTGAAAAATGTTTTCAAAATAAGTAAGCACTCCTTCTTGGGGAAAAGAGAATTCTCTCCCATTGATTGTGTCCTTATCCTGCAAAGAGGCTGTCCTCCAGCCCCCAGCTTTCCTGCTGCCACATATTCATTAATTAGTCTGAGGTTTCAAACCTCCGTGTTTCATTTACAAAGCCACTTAAACCCACGCACCCATTTAACATATTTATGACCCCAGTTTTCTTTCTGTCCTCCGAGACTGTACCGTGATTGTTCTCTGGACCAGGGCCTGCAGAGAGCCTCCCTGCTGAAAAGAGAAAGCATAAAGAAGGAAGTGAATGTGTGCGGGTTGAATACCTCCAACAAAACGAATGGGTGCAGTTTGGCCCCTGCACCCCCCTCCCAGGGTCACTTTAATTGAGTGTAGCCTCAACCTCTATGGAGTGTGTGGGAGACTATTAACTCTTAACAGTGCTCCATCTCAGGTTATTTATGTATTACTTAAATGATTAGTTATTGCTACTTGAATTTAATATACCCTCTGGGAACCAAGATGGCAGCATCGAGTTACAGAAAATCTACAAGTTATTTTAAAACTGTAATTGACGTTTTATGAGTGTCATAAAATCTTTCTGAACAAATAACTTACCATTAGTCAGAACCTTGAGCAGGAGATCTGTACAATTAAGGACATGGTGAAACAGTGTTATTCCTGTGTATATGTGTTGTCTGTGTATACTCAGGAGGGGTTGGTATAAAGCAGAGGCATCCCCATGGAAGAGTCTCCTGTTTTCAGGGATCCCTATATAAATCACATTTGTGTCAGAGGAACCTGGGAAAATGAAGGGTGACCTACATCTAATAGATACATGATAGCTGGCCACCCTCAGTCCCTTGTCTGTTGTCATACTTCCCAGCCTAGTCGACTCAACAGAGCTCCCCGTTCTAATAATACACCTCCTTGAACTGCTATTCCCAATCACAGGCAGGCCGCTAAGGAGAAAGCCAGCACCATGGGAATGCACCACCAGCAGGTATGGACCAGTCCACCTCCCCATCCATCTGTTTAATATTGCTCAGTGCTTTGAGATAATAGGGATACACATTGGTAGCAAACCCCGCAATTCCCAAACCATGCCTGCCTCCTTCAAAGTTATCTACACTCTGCAGGTGCCCCCCTCCCAGCCCAAAAAAGTCCAGTTTCTCTGCCTTGACACTGAATAATTCTGTACTGTTTAATAAGGTCACTGTCTCCCTCCTATCACCTTGTCACTTAAAGATAATGTCAATAAACCTATTGTGTGCCCAGAGTGTCTTCAGGGGAATCCAACCCAAGACAAGGTCTTACTTTGCCTTCATTGTTCTTTTTGGCCATGCTGAACCCAGGACTCACCCCACCAGCCAACTGAGCATCAAGTACTCCATGAGACTGTAGGAAGCTCCTTACCTGTTTCTGTGATCATTTTCTTACTCCTTAACCCTAGATCCTCCACACTCCTGGCTTATAAACTTTGATCACATTTTTGTCTTGTTGTACCTTATCTTTTTCTGGTAGTCTTTGACTTTAAGTCCCCATTAAGAAGCTAGGAAGTGATTTTTATTATTATTACTATTAAAAATCCATACGGTGTATTCTGGTCACAGTTTCTCCTCCCCATCTCCTCCTGGGACCTCTCTGCTTTTCCACCCATCCAACTCAATGCCTTCTTTATCTGTGTGTCTTCAAAAACAAGCAAGCAAAAACCTCAATAAGTAATAATAATAAAAAATAAAATGTTGGAGAAAACAAGAAACATGCAAATACAAAAATAAAACCCATAAAGCCACAATGTTGAAAATCATGATGTACAAGCAAAAGAGGAGTAATATTTTTAAAAACAAAAACAAAAACAAAAAAAACTCAAACAAAGCAATGAGACAAAAAAAAAATCCCTCTACAAAAACACCATTGAGTTGATTTTGTGTTGGCCTACAGCTGGATCTGGCCTCAAGTATAGTCTGTATACCCAATGATACTCTATTGGAGTAAACTAATTTTTCTTTAGCAATTGGAGATGACTTCTTGCTTAGAGCCATATGGAAGATCATGTCCATTTCTGCCTCTCAGCACTGGGACTCCATCCAACTTGGACCTCTGTAGGCCTTGCCTACATTTTGATTATGTTGCCATAATCTTTGTGAGTTCATATGTGTATCAATCACTCTGTGTTTGGAAGGCACTGTCTCCTTGGTGTCCTCCATCCCCTCTGGCTCTTACATTTTCTCTGTCTTCTCTTTAGCAGAGTTCCCTGAGCTCTGGTGAGAGGGAATTGATGGGCTATTCCATTCATGGTGGAAAGCTCCACAGTTTCTTATTCTACAAATGGTCTAGTTTTGAGTTTTGGCATTAGTTCATATCTAGTAAAGGAGGAAACTTCTCTATGATGACTGAGTGAGATGCTGATCTATGAGTATGCCAAAATGTTGTTCAGAGTCATTTTATTGCTAAGTTCTTTCAGCAAGACAATAGCATTTGGTTTTCCCCTAGGTGTATGGCATGCAGATATATTCTTAGGTTCTTGGCCATTTGAACAGCATCAAGAATGATCCTTAAATCCAATTAGACAGTGGTTGTTTACTCCCATAACCTTTGTGTCATTATTACAGCAGTATGTCATGCACACCGTTGATTATTTAGGTTGCCAGGTTTGTAGCTGGGTTGGTGGGTACCTTCCTAGGTGGTGACTTTTATAGCTAGTCATCAGTAAAGTCTCAATGGCTGTAGATGGGCAAGAAATCCAAACCCAGATCAATACTGATACATTCTGGGATAGTGTTGCCACCTTGATCCCCCAAGAAGCCCTTCACCATACTCACCACTGACATTTTGAACCTTTGTCCAGCAGCTGATAGAAGCAGATGTGGAGATCCAACACAGGCAAGCAAGTCATACAAAAGAACATTCAGGGGAAATATACATTGTATGTGTTCATGATCAGAAAGTATGATTGTTCAGAATCTGCTGGGCCTGATCTTTCCAAAATACTAACAATTGAGTAGGCACTACTGTAGTGATATTTAATAAAATTAGTCTGGAATATCAAAAGGCAGAGCCACCCAAAGAGCCAAGCCATGAAAGTTAGGGAGTAGTGACCTATGCCTTTTTTCATTAAAAAATTTTTTTTCCATACCCACCACTGCTCCCCCCCACCTCTTTTTCCAGTTCTTCCCCAGCTGCCCCCACCCCCTTCACTCCTCAGAGAGGGCAAGGAATCTCAAGGTGAGTCATTTCCATCTGGCATATACAGCTGAGGAAAGACTAAGTCTCTTCCTCAAGTATCAAGGCTGAGAAAGGTGTTCCCCCACAAGGCATGGGCTCTGAGAAGCCAGATCATGCACCTAGGATAGACACTGGTCTGAGTGCAAGAGGCTCCACAAACTGCCCACGCCTTTTGACTGTCATCTATATTCAGAGGGTTCATATCCATTCCATGAAGGTTTGTCAGCTGTTATTTCAGAGTGTGCAAGCTCCCAACAGCATGGGACTACCTACTCCATGGGTCTCCCCATCATGATCCTGATCCCGCTACTCATGCAATCTCTTCTCCCTCTCTTCGACTAGACCAGTAGCTCAACCTGGTGTTGGATCTCCACATCTGCTTCTATCAGCTGCTGGACAAAGGTTCTATAATGTCAATTAGGGTGGTCATTCATATGATAATAGGAAAAGGCCAGTTTAGGTTCCCTCTCCATTAATTTGCTTGGAGTCCTAGCTGGTCATCTTGTGGGGTCTTGGTTTCTCTCTAATCCCACAATGGCTCCCTCTATCAGGATATCCACTTCTTTGCTCACCCTCTCTGCTGCTCCCCCCACTCAATTACACCATTATTTTAAGTTCTCTTCTTAGCTTCCCTTCCCCCGCCCCCAGCAATGGTCGAAGTTTTCTCAGGAGATCTTCTCTATTTCTCCTTTCCAGGGAACCTATGGATGTCTCTTTTAACTTCCTCCTGTTACCAAGCTACTGGGAGTGGAGGTGGTTGTGGATTGTAGCTTGATTCTCCTTTGCTCTACATCTAAGATCCTCTTATGAGTGAGTATATACCATGTCTATCTTTCTGATGACCCATGCCTTTAATTCCATCCTCTGAGTCTCTGTGAGTTCAAGGCTAAACAGAGCCCAGTGGTGGTGGTACTCACCTTTAATCCTAGTACTAGGAAAATTGATCCAGGACTTGAAATAGCTGGTCAAGGAAAGAAAGAGAAGGTGGAGAAGGCAGAAATTTTTGTTTTTGCCTCTGCCTAGTCAGTCTGAGAACTTGTGGAGATAGGACCTACTCCATTCAGCTGAGGAGTTGGCTGGGTGAGAATTGGCTGTGGGTTTTTTTCCCCCTGTCTCTCTGGTATTCCACCTTTTCCCCAATATCTGGCTTCAAGTTTTTATTATAATACTAAATAGAATTAGTGCAATATACCACAGAGTTTAGCGCACAGAAACAGGTACAGATGCATTGGCTTAGAACTAAATGGGGCTTACATCAAATGAGCACGCACAGAAGAGGGAACCTAAAGGTACCTTCCTGTAACTGACTTCCTATACCTTTTTCAACACACACAATAAATACCTGCCATCACCTCATATAAAAAGAAAAGAGTTATTTTTGTTTCACAGTTTCATAGGTTTGTGGCTCATGATTAGCACCATGACAAGAGTCCATGACAGAGTAAAACTATTCACTTCAAGGCTGGGAGATAAAAGGAAAGAAGAGGAAGGAAGGGCTTCTGTTCTTCCATATTCTTTAAAGACATGTTCCCAATTTCTTTAACAGTTCTACCTCTGCCCAAGAGGACCATCCTGGGATCTCCTTTGAGGGGACTCTTAAGATCTGCACGAGAGCGACATGTCATAAAGGGTGAGGAGGGAGGAGGTGGACTGTTTTACCTTCATCAAATGTCTTTAGAGCTAGGGACATGGCTCTGTGGATAATGCACATTATCATTTGTTGTTTGATTCAGACAACAGGGTTTTGTTTGAACCTTCAGGACACATGCACTGGTATCATGGTGCACATTTATAATCCCTGGGCTCCTGTCTAAGATGGGAGCTTTTCTTAGCCTCACTGTTGCTACTGTGATAACATAATTCAACTGAAGTAGCTTAGGGGGAGTAAGAGTTTATTTTAGTTCAAATTCCAGATTCTAGTTCTAGCTTATTGTTCTGGTGGTGTCAAGGTGGGAGGGATCTGCAGTAGCTAAACGTATCACATCCATACTCAGAAGCAGGAAGAAATAAATTAATGTATTTAATTTAAAACTCAGCTCATCTTCCACGCTGTTATATAGTCTAGGACCCAACCCAGGGAGTGGTGCTGCCCACAGTGGGCATGGTCTTCCCATATCAGTTAACATGATCAAGATAATGCCCATAGACATGCCCAACCTGGTGAGAAAATCCAGTATTGACATTCTCTTCCTAGGTTATTTTAGGTGATGTCAAGTTGACAATTAATAGTAAAAATCACAAAGATTGGGACAGGAGAGTTTCCAAAAACTTTATACTACCTGGCTTAGTATAAAACAAGAAAAGGGTGGGTCTTTCAAATAAAGTAGATAACAAAGACTGTCTTAGTCAGGGTTTCTATTGTTGTGATAAAACACCATGGCCAAAGCAACTTAGGGAGGAAAGGGCTTATTTGGTTCATACTTCATACTTTTGATTCAGCACAGGAATACAAACAGAGCTGATATGGAATGTCTTTCTATATGCTGTGAATATCATTCGTTAATGAAGCAACTGTCTTGGCCTATAACAGACATCTTAGAAGTAGGTGGGGACATTCAAGCACAGATACAGGAGGAGGGCAGAATCAAAGAAGACACAATCTAGCCTCCCAGGAATCAACAAGTAAAAGTAACACAGGTAAGCCATGGGCCACATGGCAAGATAGATTAATGGAAATGTGTTAAATTAAGATGTAAGAGCTAGCTAGCAATATCCCTGAGCCATAGGCCAAAGAGTATGTAATTAAATATAAGCATCTGAGTCACTTTGTGTGGGGGGGGCTAAGCAGCAGTGGGCAGGTCCAGACCAGAAACCACTTATTACAAATGGTACCCAATGTGGGCAATATACATCAACATAATGCCAGAAAAAGCTTAGAAGGGGTTCTAGAACACAGAAATAGAGTCCAAAACAGCTTTGTAGTTATGTCTCTTAAGTAGGTTATGGTACAGAGTGGCATACAGGCTTGAGCTACAAAATAGCAGCAGGCTTGCAGCTTAAGCTGCAACAAGGCTGGTTCCCAAAGTCTCACAGAAGACTTGGTATAAGCAACATATGACAGAATTAAGGTTTCTGTTTATATTGAACAAAAAAAGAACAGAGTCAAAGATGGCTTCTTAGTAGCAACTTTTTCTGGGACTGCTCTGTTTGTTGGTAGCAAACAGATAGATAGATGCACAGCTCCTTTAAGAGAGGCTTCTTGACTCATCTTTGGCTTCTTTAAGAGGTCCTGCTGCCTTATACTCTATGGAGTTCATGAGCAGCAGGTGGCAGTCCTGTACTTAGTGACAGTGTGGACCCTAAAATTTCCCAGAGTTGGGATGGTAAATAGCACCACAATATTTAAATACTGCTTCCCAGAATTGGGAAGGTAAGCCATGGCTCTGGTGCTTCTGCCATGTTGAAAAGGCAGCAGTCAAAACAGTACTTTACAGTGTACCACTTTAAAGGCTTTTCTGGTTGGTAAATGGTTAAGGACATACAATAAAACAAAGTCAGATAAAAAAATTGGTTTACAATCTGTGTTAAAAAGAATATGTAGGCTTGGAGAGAACAGAAAGAGGGTAGAGAAAGTCCTTAAAAAAGAGAAATAGAGTAAAAAAATATAAAAAGTCATGTAAAGATGGAAAATCCAGAGTCTGGATTATGGTTATTATTATGTTTTCTTTTAATTTCTTAACTATTAATAAGCTAACTACTGAAAGACATTTGATTTCAAAGACTGCTAAGTTAAACAAATATATATATTTTAAAGGTATCTTGACTTTGAAATTTGGGTCTAAGGATATGTTGCTTTGGAAAAGAAGTTCTGCTTTTGTTTCTACAGAAGATGAGAACCTGTGAATTGTTTCCAGGCAAATATGGTTTCATTAACCAAGACCACCTGAAAATTCTCTAATGAGAAGAAATGGTCACATAAGCTTCAAGGCTACAGACTAAGATGATCCAATCCCAGGACCCTCAGAAGATTGCCAGTGACCCTTAGTTAGCAGGAAGTAGTAATAGAAAGCTATGTACAAATTCCCAAAATAATGATTATAAATGTTTACTTTCATTATAAATGGTTAATAGTCATAGTCAATCACTTTCTAAGAAAAAAGGTGGGTATGATATATGAATGATTTTAAGAAGATAGATTATTGAATTTGCTTTAATCCAAAATCAGCTGTTAATCTAACATGTTTTAAATTGGTATGGATTTTGGTTTATTGATACAAATTTAAGGTCAGTTTTGTTATACTGTATGTATATTTCTACTCTTGCTTAAGATATCATGTTTATATAATTTCTTTAACATTTTAATGTATAATTTAAAAATGCAGATTAACAATCATTTGTGATAACCAAACTTATAGTCATGTTGGTTAGATATTTTAGGTATACAAAGATATATTTTAATTAGATAGGTACTCTTCAAACACTTCAAAGAACTACAGAATGTGGCATTTAAAGTATTTTAAGAATTTAGACCTTTCTGGAGAGTAAGACAGGTTTGCTCCTGGCAGCACCAATCTACTTCAAGAGAGTGATGGGCATTGAAGAAACTTCATGTGGAGTTACTTTCTTTGTGACAATGGTTTCGTGAAACTTTAGACTCACAAGGATAAAGTAGATGATAGAATATTTTCTTTAATTTTGCTAAATATAGACTAGATATTGTAACTATAATTCTTGCTTGATAACTGTTTTAGTATATGTAATTTTGCTGTGTTGAAATTGAAACCTTTCTTTTTGATTAGACAGAAAAGGGGAAGTAATATGGAATGTCTTTCTGTATGCAATGAACATCATTTGTTAATACAGCCTCTTGGCCTATAGCAGGCATCTTAGAAGTAGGCGGGGAAATCAGAGCATAGATACAGAGGAAGGAGAGCAGAGTCATAGGAGACACAATCTGGCTACCCAAGAATCAACATATAAAAGTAACACAGGGGAGCCACAGGCCATGTAATAGGACAGATTCATGGAAATAGATTGAATTAAGATGTGAACGCAAGATAGCAATATGCCTGAGCCATAGGCCAAACAGCATGTAATTAATTTAAGCATCTGAGTCATTTTGGGGGGCCTAAGCCGAGGCGGGCAGATCTGGACCTTGGGACTAGGCCAGGCCAGGGACCACTTATTGCTCAGTTGATAGGGAATGGAACTCTTAATCCCAGGGTTGTGGGTTTGGGCCCCATGTTGGGAATGAGATATTACAGAAATATTCACTTGCAATACATCATAAAATGATTAATATTTATTAAGGGGTATATAAACACTCATGATACAAATTGAACTTTAAGACAATTCTTGGAGAGAGAAACTGTCCATACTGAATGATTCTATCTACTCCCTTAAGAATGCAGGAATAAAGCAGGGGTGGTGGTCAGGGTTCCTCCGGTTTCTATCAGTTCTGGTCACACCCTGTAGGGGTCCTGAACTCAGGAGCTATGCATCTGGGCTTCCATAAGTAACGCCTGAATCCCACTACGTAGAGCAAGCACCTGAAAGCAGGAGCTGATGTAGAAGCTACGGAAGAGTGCTGCTCATTAGCTTGCTCTTCATGGCTTGCTCAGTCTTCTGTCTTAAAAAACCCAGGATGGTTGGGCCCTCCCCCATCAATCACTTACTTAAGAAAATGACTTACAGGCTTGCCTACAACCTGATCTTATGGAGGCATTTTCTTAATTGAGGTTCCTTCTTCCTCTAGTGTATGTCACGTTGATAGAAAACTGTGCAGCACAAGGTCCACAGAGGGTGGCATGTAAGTACTCATAGACATAAGTGTACACACACATACACACACACACACACACACACACACACACACACACACACACACACACAGAGTCTTTAAAATTTATTGCCCTGACTACCCAAGACTAATACGAGACATCATCTCTGACTTCTTATGTCTGATTTGTCATCACATCCATTTCAGACTTTCACACATTTCCCAGGTTGTATCTACCCCATTCTTTCAGAATTACAATGACTGAAGTCCTGTCCTTAGCGTTGTTTTCCTGGGATTTCTCAGCCCTCTCCTTCCCAGATTCTTTGGGTTGTTTATACTATGGATATATTCATGAAATAGAGTCTCTTGGTATTCATATGGCTCTTACTACAGCCTTTGTATACTTACTAATAAAGGATATATTTGCTTTGTTCTCTGATCTATATGGCAGTTCTATGATTTGAGATGCAGAAGGATCATCTTTCTCCTCTTTGAGCCTCACCCCCAAATTCTTGATGACCTTGGATGAGAGAGAGAAAGAGAGAGGGCTCAACTTCTACAGATGAACAGAGCCTTTTCAGACCCTCTGGCCAGCCTATAGAACATTTGCCTGTGCAGTGCTCTCCTGCGTTTAATCTATTGTGGCCGGATTTGAAGACACCTCATTCTGGAGGTCATCTGCCTTGGGGCAGCCAGGTATCTAATATCAGGCCTTCTTTTCTACAACCTTTTCCTTTTAGAGTCATCAGCCTTAGAAATCAATGTTACACACTGTTTGGTCAAGTTAGACTTTACAGTGTGTGGTCTGTGAAATGATGCTTGAAATGGTAAAAGGAAGTTTTGGTGTTGATGGACCAGATGTTTGACGTTAAATGGGCACTGAAGTGGTTTCCTGTGAAAGAAGACGAAGGGAGAAGTTAAAGTAGCCTTTGCCAAAGACTAGTGTAGGTGCAGACAGAACTGTGCAGAGTAGCAGAATTGTCACCATTAGAAGCAAATGTCATTTGAAGATCGCAGCAAGAAGCTTGGAGTCTGCAACGTGGTGGCTGAAAACCTGGCCCCTCTGCACTTCTCTGCCTACTGCCACCCTACATTCCAACCTTTACGTACCTTCTCCTGACAGCTAGTCTTCCACGGCCAGTTGCTGGAGATTCCATTAAGCTGGCCTCCACTGATCTCAATACCTAGTGACTTTTAGTAGCTGGCAAGCAAAGTTCATCATGGTTAATTTTATATATCAAGATGGCTATGTCATGGTTCTTAACACAGTAAAGTATTGCTGAAATGGTGGTTTTAAATTATGATTAATATTTAAATAAATAGACTTTGAGCAAAGCATACTGACCTTTATAATGTGAACAGGCTTCATACAACCACTTGAGTATCTTAACAGGATAAAATGAGATAAAGTAATCTCCATTTATTCTTGAGAGATACTCAAACCTCCAGAGGATGCCCAAAGTCTTGAATATTACCAGATTCTATATATGCTAATTCCTCTTGTGCATATATGCCTTCTATGAGGTTTAATATTTAAATTAGACAATGTTAGAAATGAATGGCCAATAATAAGACATTGAAATAAAGTTTCTGTGAATATGGTCTCTCTCCTTCGATGTCTCTTATATACAGCCTTCCCTCAGGCTTCCTGTGTGAGCTGGGCCTTAAGAGTTGACTTGAGCAAATGAAACTGCAAATAATAAAATCAAGGCTAAGAGGTGATGATGTGGATTTCATTTGGAAGAATGACTCTAAGAAATCTGTTTTGGAAGGAAAAGCAGAAAGAGTGAGGCAGGCAGGCTTAGGGGAATTTAGTAGCCTGGGGCTCTGCTTGGTCAGGGCTTTGTGCACACTCTTCTAATGATGCACTTGGCAACTAAGACTCTTAACTGCATTTACTGTGCACACAGTCCTCTCTTAACAATGAAATCAATTTCTCCTCTTATCACAAAATACAGATAGTTTACATTCAGTTCTATTTCTTATCACATCTGAGTATGAAAGCTAAGGCATCTATCTGGCCTAAACTGGTTTGGTTGCACATGCAATATGACCAAGTATCTCCTAGGAGACACTACTATTTATCATTTGTGTTTATTCATAGTTGGGTAGCAAATGCATTGGGACTCCTGATGTAAACGCCCAGCTCTCACTCTTATCTTCATGGGGATCCTCAAAGCACACTGAGTTTAGTGCTGGTACTCACTGGCACCAATGGACACTAGGATCCAATTCAGGGGACTTCACTGAAGAAGGCTAGAGTTAATGTACATTCTTCTTTCTTGCTATGTAACAAAGTGCTTATAATGGCAGACACTGGTGTTCACATAGTGTGACTGGGATTCTCATCTGGATGGAGTCTTATGAGGTCAGTGAGAATCAGGTTACATTCATTGTGCTTGGTTGGTTGTTTTGTTTTGCCTTATTGAATCGTATGGTGAACATGTCCTCCTTTGCCTCTGTCCCTTATCTTCCCCCGCCCTAGTCAGTCTTCTGTGTCCCCCAGGGAGCTTTTCTTCTACTCACATGCCCACATACAGGATGATCTATAGCTACTCAAAATCCAGAAACCACAAATCAGAAGAGACATGATATTTGTCTTTCCAAGATCGGCTGACTTCTCTTAATCCAGTTATCTCCAGTTATAGCCATTTTCTTTCCCCTGGAAATAACATGACTTAATTCTTCATAATGTTTGAAAAAAAATCTATTGTTGGGGCTGCAGAGACGGCCCAGCATTCAAGAGCACTACTTGCTCTTGCGCAGGACCTGCATTCAGTTCCCAGCACCCACATGGTGGCTCACAACCATCCTTAACTATTGTTTGGGGGATCTAATGCCTTTTTATGATGACCAAATAACCAGGCATGTATGTGGTACACATACATACATGGAGACAAAACACACATATAAAATAAGTAAATCTTTAAATAGCTTTAAAAAATTATTGTTTATATAAACCACATTTTCTTTACCTATTCTGTGCTAGATACCTAAGTTGGTCCATGAAGCTATATTCTTGAGGAGCTAATAACCAGTTCCCCTTTAAAGGTGACAACAGAGTTGCCCTGTGCTTTGGGTTGCATACATTGTTGCTGGGAGCTACTCTGTTGCAATGTCAGAATCAGTAAAGGGAATTCTTTTGTGAGTTGTAGCCATGGTTGATCAATGTTACCGTTTAGGATTGGCCTTAGACTAAAGACAGTTTCCTTCTTTCTTGACAGCTTTGCTCTGTGAGGTGACTGGAGCACCGGAGTGGCTATTTCCTAACAGTCAAGGGTCTCATGGCACTGTGGCCTGAGTATTTCCCAATGCTCACTACTGTGGATTTTGTCCCATTGTGGTGTTGGCATCTTGAAGCGATGGGGCCAGTGAGGGGTAACTTGGTCTTCAGGAATGGGATGGTGCAGTTGTCCCACAGCTGTCTCAGTTCCTGAAAGAGCCAATCACTGTAAACAAGGGACCTTGGCCTCTGAGTCTCTCGCTTCCTGCCCTGCCATGTGTGGCCAGACCTGAACAACAAAATCAGATGTGCTGGGGTGAGGGCTGCATTTCCTGGTCTGCTAAAGTAGTGACTTTTTGGTTATCATGGCAAATTCCCCACAAATGGTGGGGAGGACAGTCACAGCGTGTGGGGGCAGGGTGTTGGGGAGCATTGGGGCTCCTGCTGCTCCTGCTGCGGTGCTCTTAGTGGCTACTTCTCAGATTCAAAAGCTGGGGATTAGGAGCACATAACTGTGATCTCAACTGTCTCAGGACAAGTGTGACCTCCAGCTGTTCTCTAAGAAATCTGACACCAGTGCTCTGAAACCAGCCTTGGAACAAAGATGAGTGAGTGATCTAGGCATCCTTCCTGGCTGTTTCTGTCAGCCTTCTTTAACTTGCTTTCCAGCACTTTCCTGATAACATGTGACCTAATGAAGGCCATGCTGTACTGTGAGTTCAGGAGTGGTTAGTGTAGTCATGGTAAGAGGCTGGTACCCTGAGGAGGGAACAGACTATGGAGGGACCAGGTGTTCTTATGAAGGACCTTCACAGAGGGACTCTTCCCTCTCTGAGCATTGCCCCCCATGTGTAGACAGGAATAGACTTCATCAGTTCTAACGTGTAGACTTGTGCATTTCCAACACTATAGGGAGTCATTGCTGTTCTTTATACATTACCCAATGTGTGGTACTCTGTTACACCACCACAAACAGATTGTCTTAGGCCGTTAAAAAGCTTTTCCATTGTTTATCTTTAATAAAATGAGATAAAGAAAGTGCTTTGTTTTATATTAGTATATATTATCAGTGACAAAATTAAAATTTTAATAGCAATAGTTTATAAAGATGAACTCTGTGATTTTTTTCAGGATAAATATGATTTGTGTGCTCAGGCAATTATAAGTTAATGGTGTAAAGAAAATATTATTTCACTGGTGATATACCAGTCAAGATGCTATTAGCTACTAAGGGAATGAGGGCTAATGCTGCCATTGTCACCCCCTGCCTGTCACACACTGTGTTTGTGGAGAAGAGAAATCAAGAGATGGAGGAAACCCACTGCAGAATGGTTGGAAACGGTTGGAAACTTCAAACAGGAGTCTGAAATTGAGACATGGTTCAGCATCTGTGAAACTGAATTCCATAATGCAACATCTAAGGTCTCCATGATAACTCTGGGAACTCTGGCTGGAAGCAGATAGACTTGAAATTCTCTGATTGGCATCTTCCTCTTACAGGATGAACACAGCCTACACTCACTGGTCACAACTTTTAAGATAAATGCTTGAAGTATAAATGGTGAACAACACCTTCCCTTATCTAAATTTTATCCCAACCAAAATAGAATTGTAACTGATTTATGGCCTTCATTGTTCCCTAACTAAATCAAGCATTGTGTGATGTCAGGGAAACTAGTACAGTAAGTACAATCAGGTTAAAGATGAATTCATAATGCCTTTCATCGGAGAATAACTTCTCATGGCATTTAGTCTGCTTGCTTAATGGCCCAGGTCCTGGGTGTCCCTGAATGGTGGTATGATTCCCTGATGCTGCTCATCTGTGGTCTCACCTTCCCTCCTTTCCCATCATCTCTAGAATGACTTCTGTGCAGTCTGCCACTCTTCAGCAGAGTTGATGTTGTTATAAAATGACTCCAAGCCGACATGCTAGAAAAGCCTTACTGAGCTGTGATGGCTGCAGCCTGCAACCTCAGTAGAAGGCAGCAGATAAATGGAAACATGGTGAATCTCCTCTGTGGTTAGTTGGTTCTCCTGACACAGGTCTACTGAGAAATGTCACCTCCACCTCTTCATTGTGATCACAAAAGAAGTTTTGGACTTAGGAGAAAGCACATAAATCATAAAACACATTGTGAACAGCAGCAAGTAACACACACACCCTGCACCCCCACCCATATAAGCATGATGCTGAAACTGCTGTGAGCTGGTCTTTATTTGCCCAGACTGTCAAATGTTCTTTAAGAACATGATTGGAACAAACATGAATTTCATTAATGAGAAACAATGTGGGTTTTGTTTCTTAAAAAAAAAAAAAAAAAAAATGCTTTCGTCTCAAGAATACCACCTGGAAATTTATCCTAATGAAAGACCAATAATGTAAAATATGCAAGCAATTTTATTAAATTCTCAGAATGGCAGCGTCAAAAGAAGGGTTTGAAAGACTACAGTGGATAGCTGTGATAAAGTAGAAAGATATATGGGAATTGTATCTACATGAAGAAAGAGGCATAAGCCATCGTCCAGAAGTGAAAGCGAGGTATCTAGTTCATTTTGACATTACAGCTAAATCTACACAGGTCCACAAATTGAGAGATTGCAAAGACGTTTGGATTGTTACTATCAAATGGATTGTAAGGATAAGAGATTATGAATGTTTAGTTGTTGATGTTGAAAGTAATTTGATAATAATGGAATCATATTTTTTTTAGGGAGAAACATATGATTCGATCTGTCCTTAGAGGGGCCACTGTGATTACCCACATGAAGTGATCATCTTAAAAACATATGTGCCTGGCCTGACACAAAAGGCCACATGAGATATGACCCTACTTTCAGGAAATGTCCCTAACAGGTAGGTCCATAGAGTTAGAACAACCAGCACCTTCCAGGAATGGAGTTAGGGACCCCAGCCAGGAAGACAACGCTTACTGGTAGGCACAGAGCTTTATGTTTAAGAGTAACAAAGCCTCTCCATCTAGATGGATGTCATGGTTACACAGTATCATGAAAGTATCATGATGCCACTGAATTGTTCATTTCAGAATGATTAACATTATATCACATGATAGGTATAACAATAGCTGTTTACAAAAGTTTTTAAATTGACTTCCACTTGGGCCCCATCCCAGCATGTTGGGATTGGGCAAAGACCTTACCATGTTGTTTCCAGGCAAGTATGATATTCTGTCAGACACAAATGAGGTGGTCACTGCCATGGCCACCTTCTTTGTCATGACAAAAAGGAAGCCCTGTAAAAGCAGCATCCTGCCAGGACTCAGCTTGTGTTTGCAGTGTGCCAGTCATGGAGCATGAACTAGTGGGCAGAAGATGCATACCTCATGTGACAACATCTTCTAAGCCTGCAGCTTTGCTGAGGACCCTTAGAGAAAAGCGCTGATTTTAGATGCACTGAGGACCATGTCTCAACATCCCAACAGGGCAGGTGAGAGCTTGGTCTACATCTTTTATTGTTCATATTCTTGTGGGAAACTTGAAACATGAACCAACACCATCATTTTAGGTGAGACTGTCTCAGTCACAACCCTGAACTTAGCTAAAGATACCTTTTTGAAATTTATTTATTTATTTAGAGTACTTGGAGCAAACATTTTCAGAAGAACTTTCCTCAGTTTTGGAATCTTTGTCTAGACTTTCCCAGCTGGACATCCTTAAGCCAGATATTGCAATTCTGAAATGTCCCAAAATTACAGCTGTCATGTTAGATTAGGGATGCTCAACCCATGTATTTTTATGAAAACCATTAAGAACCAGTAGTCTTGCTCTGTCTGCTGTCTTTGGAAATTCTTTTGAACCAATCCCTATTTCCCCTGCTTACATTCATTGATGTTGAGTAGATGGAGGGGCCTCCACACAGAGACCAGTTCAAAGGTAGCTCCATTTAACCAGCTGCTGATGAGGCCTCCGGAATACAAAAGGCTTCAAAATGTTAAAGCTTAGGGCCACGGGGACACAAAATGGCACAAAGGACAGCCTAAAAGTGAGGACTGGACAGCCAGGGGCTCCTCACCTTGGGCTCATTTGTCCTGTGCAGCCGTGAAGTGTGCTAGCAAGACCAACATGCTTGCTTTGGTTAAGGGGTCTTAAAGATAATATGACCCTTTGCATCATCACATGGTATCAATTTACAAAGATTTCTGATCTGAGATTTTTCTTTAGGACACTGTGACTAATAATTTTAGGACCATAAGCTTGTCAGCTCTCTAAAACATTCCCCTCCCCAAATTTGTCCTTGCCAAAATTTAAAAGGGACTTGTATGCACATTAGGATGAGGTTTTCACCTTTTGTTCTCAGAAATATGGAAAATGAGGGTAGATCAAAAGGCTTAGTAATACCCAATTCTCTTTTCAGAGTTTCACTCACTGGGGAGGCCTCACGTTTCCTCGGGGTGTGAAATGAAATGTCTTATATTTCCCTGGCTTGTTTTCTTCTTTCTGCACAATGTCTGCAAGTGCTCTTCCTCAACACACACACACACACACACACACACACACACACACACACACACACACACATTCTCTCCCACCATCTGTCAGCTCTCCTGGTCTGACATCCCAGGTGCTCCTGAGGGCTTGGTGCAAGGGTCCTGGTCTAGCATGGCAGCTCACTCCTGGGCTGGGGACGGGAAGCCCGCAGCCCAAAGCCTCCTCTCCACAGTCTTCCTCCACCATAGTCCTCCACAGGGCCTCTGAGAGTCCTCCTCCATCCTCTGCCTCCAGCGGGGGTCATGCTGCCCAGGCGCACCAGGGCCTTCCCAGCGTGCAGCCCCGAGACCCCAATTTCTATGCACCCTGGAAAGGGTGATTAATTTAAAGTGAGTGGAGTCTGTTTCTTTAAGACAAGCTCATAAATCGTGAAAGATCACCACTTCTTTTCAAAAGCGTCTCCACGGTCTGAGTC
>PVIH01005850.1:74964-93409 GCA_004025045.1 Sigmodon hispidus
AAAAAAAAAAAAAAAAAAAAAAAAAAAAAAAAAAAAAAAAAAAAAAAAAAAAAAAAGAAAGAAAGAAAGAAAGAAAGATAAGGTAATTAGATCTATAGGACTCTTTCCCCACAAATAGATTAAGGCTGTTATCTGGTATTGGTATAAAACACAGCTCTCAAATCAAGAGATAATTTATTCTTAAGTCAATTTTGAATGACCATATGTTATTAGTGTGTATTAAAATATTTATTTTAGGAGTAAAGAGCTCTTCAAAGTGTAGCCACATAGCTGTCAAAGTTTTCAACAAAAGAAACAAAAATATTTAAGAATAGCCTTGTTACTCTCAACTAGTTCTCTCCATCCATCTTCCTTGCAGGTCTTCTGTATTTGCTTACTGGGTGGCTGTGGCAGAGCACTACACTCTTGGTGACTGTCCCACAGTTCAAGAGGCTAGCTCATACTGCGGAGGGGAGAGGAGAGCAGCCTCTTAGTACTGCATCATCGTGGTTGCTCCAGAGCATCACCTCAGCCTCTGTCTACACCTTTACACCTCCTGTTTGCAGAAGCCCATTTACACATTTCTCCCTTTGTAACTAGTGGACCCCAGTCACTCTTTTGCATCTGAAGTTTATTTTTTTGTTTCCTACTTATGGTTTCAGAATTAAGCTCTCAGCTTCCTGCTGATCTGTGCTGTTCAGGCCATGATGGACTCTTACCCTCTGGAACTACAAACCAACATAAGCAACATTTTCTTCTATAAGTTAATAATGGAATTTTCATGACATTCTATCACAGCAACAGAACTACAATGCTTTTAACAAACACTGAATTCGCAAAGCTTGAAGAGGCTGAGGCCTTTCTTAAAGCCAAATAGACTTCTTCCCTGGAGAATAATAGACATTTTTGTTATATTTCTTATTATTTAAAACAATTTTTAAATTTAAATATATTTTGATCATATTTTCCCTCCCCCTGGTTCTTCTGATCCTCTGCCTTTCCCAACCTATTCAACATTTTTCTCTCAATAACCAAACAAAATCCTAATATAACGACAACCCCTCAAAACCAAGATGACAGACAAAACCATATCCTCCCTGACTCAAACAAACAAACAAACTCCCTGCCAAACTGCAACCAGATAAAACTACACAAAACTTGTGGCATCCATTATGTGTCTGATAATTACTCCTGAACATGAGGCCTGCCCTGGAGTGGTTGATATACCCAGTGTCATTCTATTGAAGAAAAATGATTTTTTTTCTCTTCCAACAGGTGTAAGTAACACTTTAGTTGTTAACCTTTAACCTTGTGGCTATGTTTTCCATCCATCCATCCATCCATACATACATACATACATTTTTAAATTAACAAAATAAGATAAAAGGTAAAACAAAAACTATCACACCCAAGTTGGATAAGACGAACCGAGAGAAGGAAAAGGTCCCAAGAAAAGGAACCCACTTAAGAATCAGAGATCCATGTAGTATGAGTTTCTGGCCTGGACTAGCCCCAAGATCCTGACCTGCCAATAGCTGCTTAGCTCTGTATAGCTCTGAGGTCTGGACCAGTCTCAAAGTCTCTCACACAGAAGCTTACATTAATTTTATCCTGATAAGCCTATGGCTCTGCCACAGAATGTGCTAACTCTTAGTCTTAAACTAACCCATGATTAGCCAAGTGGCTTAGTACCTTTTCTCAGAACAGCATCCTGGCCTTGTTTCCTCTACATCTGCTGGCATCTCTGCCCTGTTCTTCCACTTCAAAGAGCTCATTCTTATTCTGGTAACCCTACCCACACTTCCTGTCTGCCTTCTGGCCAATCAATGTTTTATTAAACCAGTAGCAGAACATAATCCCACAGCAGACCTACTTGTTCACACACCCAGGAATCCCACAAAAACACTAAGCTGGAAGGCATACTACATACGCAAAGCACCTGGTGTAACCCCATGCAGGCCTTGTGCATGTTGCTGCAGTCTCTGTGAGTTCATAGGAGTTTTGCTCATGTTAATTCTGAGGACTCTTTTTTCTTGGTGACCCCCTTTCCCTTTGGCTCTTACATTCTTTCAGCTTCCTCTTCTGTGAGGTTTCCTGAGGAGGGAAATGAAGACATCCCTTTAGAACTGAGTGTTCCAAAGTCTCTCTGTCTCTATCTCTCTTTACCTTTCTCTGTCTCTGCCTCTCTCTGTTTCTGTCTGTCAGTCTCTCTCTTTGTGTGTGTGTGTGTGTGTGTGTGTGTGTGTGAGAGAGAGAGAGAGAGAGAGAGAGAGAGAGAGAGAGAGAGAGAGAGAGAGAGAGAGATTTCTGGCTGTGGGTCTTTGGATTTGGTTCTGTCTGCTCAGGAGGAAGCTTGGAAAAGTCTCACTGACAACATCACAAACTATTTGAAGTTAGATGTTTCCCCTGGAATGTATCAAGCTGACAGAATCTATTCAGAAAGATTTGTTTTGGCTCTAAGATGTCTCAATGAACTAGAAATGAAAACTGAGTCTGAAAATGATATTCAACAAGAAAAAACAAATGAGAGATAACATGTACAAAATCCTCAAATCATCAGGAAAGACTTCAGCTTCTCAGTGGATGTTGTCTCCACTGCCCCCGCTATGGGAGACATTTAGACAGAGGCTAAAGAAGAGTTCTAGAAACCTTGGAGTTATGGGGACCTGATACATTAGAGTTTCTCGTTTCTGAGACCAGAGGGCATCTTAGTAGGGCTTAATTATTTTAATAGCATCTCTGTATCAATTAACAATTTATATATATATATATATATATATATATATATGCTTATTTAGCCCAGTTCTGAAATTACCAGCCTGTCACTTGGGGCTCTGTGATTGGTGGAGTGAAGAGCAGAGATAGGTTTAGAGGCAGAAGAAGGAGAGAAAAGATCAGAGGATCACAATAGTCTTTGAGGATATTCTAGTCATGACCTAAAGGCCCCAGGAAGTTCCAGTTCCTGAATGTTCTGTCACCTCCAAGTGTAGTCACCCAGGGGCCAATGGTTTGGCATGTGAGCCTTTGGGAGCACTCATGCAAATCACAATAATGTAAGACTTGGAAGTGCCTCTGTGATATGGGGCATGAAGTCTTCAAATATAGTGTCATGCATTTCAACTCATGCAATTGGACTTTATCCTGGGCTACAGTCAGGGTGGAAATCACCTTTACTGTTCTCCAGCAATGGTGCTCATCTGGTCACAACTTGTTCATCAAGGTTGAGGTGGCACATAACTTCCTAGCCTTGGTTCTGTGTCTTTGTAAGGATGCACTACACTTCTCAGCTCTATTGTTCTGTTTTTCTTTTCTCATCTTTAGGAGAATATTAGCTATTCCTCCATTCTCTGTGATTCTGTCAGCCATTTTCCTCCAGTCACCTCCATATTCCATTTCTTACTCTCTTGCCTCACTTCTGACTTCCCAACACAAATTATGAATCGCATGTCAAACAATAACCATTTTGTGCTTCCCTCCCAATGCTGCCATTTGGGGCTTCCCTTCCTTGTACCCCTCTCCTAACCTCACAAATGCTCTTCCTAAGGAGACTGTTTCTTGACGACAACCTGATTTCCAGATGGTAAAATGCATTTGATTCCTTTCTATCTTAGTTAGGGTTACTATTATTATGATGAAACACCATGACCAAAATAAAACTTTGCGAAGGAAAGGGTTTATTTCGCTATCAGTACTATATAACACATCGTCATCCAAAGCAGTGATCACAGGAACTCATACAGGCCAGGAACCTGGAGGCAGGGGCTGATGCAGAAGCCACGGAGGGGTACTTCTTACTGGCTTGTTCCTCATGGCCTGTTCAGCCTGCTTTCTTTTTTTCTTTATTATTATTATTATGAATAAAGAAGTCACACTTTCTATCCTTGTATATCCTTATTCAAGGTTCCTTCCCCCTCCCACCACATCAGGTCATTCTTTCTTCTCCACAACTCCCTATCCCCTCCCTGGGCAGGCAGCAGGCAGTCCCATGGTCCCACTGTCCCAATATTGCTTATTTCAGCCTCCACTCCTGGCAGATCCAGTTTTCTCCCCCCTCCCTCAAGACTGAGTCAGGTGTTCCTCTAGGGGGAGTAGGATCCAAGGAGTCAGTCCAGGGTGTTTCTGATCCCAAGCTGTTCAGTAGTTGTGGATTGCAGCTTGGGCATGCTTGGCTTTTTTCTTGTTTGTTTGTTTGTTTAGAATCCACTAATGAGTGAGTATATCCCCTGCTTATCTTTCTGAGTTTGTGATAACCCGCTCAGGAGGATATTCTCCAAATCCGTCCATTTGCCTGCGAATTTTAGGATATCATTTTTTCTTACTGCTGAGTAGTATTCCATTGTGTAGATGTACCACAGTTTGTTAATCCATTCTTCAGTTGAGGGGCATCTAGGTTGTTTCCAGGTTCTTGCTATTACAAATAACGCTGCTATGAACATAGTTGAGCTAATGCCTTTGGAGTGTGACTGTGCATCTTTAGGGTATACATCCAGAAGTGGTATTATTGGGTCCTTGGGGAGATTGATTCTCAATTTTCTGAGAAACCTACATACTGCATTCCAAATTGGCTGAACAAGCTTACACTACCACCAACAATGGAAGAGCGTTCCCCTTGCTCCTCATCCTCTCCAGCATAGGCTGTCATCTGTGTCTTTTATCTTAGCCAATCTAACAGGTGTCAGGTGGTATCTCAAAGTTGTTTTGATTTGTATTTCTCTGATCAGCCTGTTTTCTTATAGATCCCTGGACCACCAGCCCAGGGATGGTACCACCCACAATGGACTGTGGACCCTTCCCCATCAATCATTAATTAAGAAATGCCTTAAAGGCATATTTGCAGCCCAATTTTATGGAGGCATTTTTTAATTGAGGTTGCCTTCTCTCAGATGACTTTAGCTTGTGCCAAATTGACATAAAACTAGCAGATACACTTTCCATGTATCATAAATCCTCCTAACCATTCTCTACATACTGTGACTGAATAACTCAGTTTTCCTCTTCTCCACAAAGAAATGTGGGTAGTGTGTCTGACAATGCATATTATTTGTGATAAATAGATATGATAGAGGAATAGAAAAGAAAAAGCCAACAACACAGAACATACAGTTACAATTATAAAGCATTAAAGTGGGAAGAGCGGTTAGGGAAAATTACTGTTTTCTCTACTTGAAAGAGTTTTTAAAAATAGCCTTATCAGAAAAGAATAGTTAGATTCATGAAAAAAGACAGTACTCAATAGTAACAGAACAAGAGAAGAAATAATCTCAGCAAGTATTTGATAGATAAATTTCAAAACTTGCTATTTGGAAAGAGTAATAGAATGAGGAAAAACTTCAAGAACCACAGACAGAAGGTTAAGAAATATTACAATGGACGTGGAATTTAAAAATTAAAAAATGAAAATAATAAGTAAAACCACATTTTTTTAAAAGAAAAACTTTTATAAATACAATAGCATGTTTTGAAATATAACACCAGTGGCACAGACACTAAGACCAACAATCAATAAGTGGGATCTCCTGAAGCTGGGAAGCTTCTGCAAAGCCAAGGACACTGTCAATAGGACAAAAACGCCAACCTACAGAATGGGAAAAGATTTTCACCAACCCTACAAGTGATAGAGGACTGACCTCTAAGATATATAAAGAGCTCAAGAAACTAGAGCCCAAAACCTTGAATAACCCAATCAAAAAATGGGGTACAGATCTAAAAAGGGAATTCTCAGCAGAGGAACTACGAATGGCTGAAAAGCACCTGAAAAAGTGCTCATCATTTTTAGTCATCAGAGAAATGCAAATCAAAACAACTTTGAGATACTACCTAACACCTGTTAGATTGGCTAAGATAAAAGGCACAGATGACAGCCTATGCTGGAGAGGTTGCAGAGCAAGGGGAACACTCCTCCATTGTTAGTGGGAGTGTAAGCTTGTTCAGCCAATTTGGAATGCAATATGTAGGTTTCTCAGAAAATTGAGAATCAATTTCCCCAAGGACCCAGCAATACCACTTCTGGGTGTATACCCTAAAGACGCACATTCACACTCCAAAGGTATTAGCTCAACTATGTTCATAGCAGCGTTATTTGTAATAGCAAGAACCTGGAAACAACCTAGATGTCCCTCAACTGAAGAATGGATTAACAAAATGTGGTACATCTACACAATGGAATACTACTCAGCAGTAAGAAAAAATGATATCCTAAAATTCGCAGGCAAATGGATGGATTTGGAGAATATCCTCCTGAGCGAGGTATCAGAAACTCAGAAAGATAAGCAGGGGATGTACTTACTCATTAGTGGTCTCTAAACAAACAAACAAGAAAAAAAGCCAAGCATGCCCAAGCTGCAATCCACAACTACTGAACAGCTTGGGATCAGAAACACCCTGGACTGACCCTTCGGATCCCACTCCAACTATAGGAACACCTGACTCACTCTTGAGGAAGGGGCGACAAAACTGGATTTGCCAGGAGTGGAGACTGATCTAAGCATTATTGGGTCAGTGGGACCATAGGACTGTCTGCTCCCTGCCCAGGGAGGGGATGGGGAGTTGTGGAGAATAAAAAATGACCTGATGTGGTGGCAGGGGGAAGGGACCTTGAATGGGGATATACAGGGATGGTAAAAAAAATTCAGAGGGAAAGTTGAACACAAAGTAATTATGTGTGTAGCAATCTTATTTGCATTATCACCCTTGATAAGTCATGCTTATGATTTTTATCTTCTTTATAGTTATTGTTAACTTACCAGCATTTTAAATTCATTTTACTGTTTTTCTTGATAAATACAAAATAAATAAAAAAAGAAAAGTTAACTTATTCTAAAATAGTATATAAAATGTCTACAAAAGCTTGAGAATTTTGGGTCCCTGACAAAAAATATAAACCAAGTAAAAAGTGAGATAAAACTGAAGAACTTCTTGGAAGTGTAAAGTGTGAACTAGAAATCTTCATAAAGTTTTCCTGGAGAACAGTGTTGGTCCATCTACAAGAAAAACCACACCACCCACCACAGCTTGACTGGAAAGCCTACCAAGTATGAGATCAATTGCATAAGTACTGAGAAGAACGAGCACACTCTGATTAAAGACTAACTAGTGACTTATGGACAGCTGAGATTTCTCAGACTTCTTTGGGGACATGAGGAGGTCAATTTATCTGAAAACATTCTCTTCTTGCATTGTGTTGACTCTTGTCTACAGTAATGGTGTAAAAATACTGGGTGGCAAATCTGATCATACCAGTGTCTGTTATTATACATTTATACATGCGTGCACATGCACATACAGAGATACATGTATGCAACATCCAAGCATGTATACACAAACACATACACATCCATTCACATCCATTCAAGTATGTGTATATATATATATATACACATCTAAGCATGTATACTCATGTACATACACATACATGCATACACATAACCATATATATGCATACACATGGATATGCACATACACAAGCAGGTATATACTCACAAATTGACCATTTGATGTAAAAATGACTGGATAATGGAAATTGCTACCCTTATGGACATCAAGAAAAGAAAAGAATCCTGAGAGAATTCTTTGATGCTCTGTCAAATGTTTGTCCTGAGTAAAAGCTCACAGGTGGTTGTGTGAGTTGTGGATGGACTTGTGTGATCTTTCAAAATGGAGCACAATTTTATTTAATGCAGTGACTGAAGAACAACTATGATTTTCAGACTTGAAAATTGGTGACCATTGATCCGAAATCCATTTTAGTCAGATGGCACATGTCTGCCACCCTAGCACTCAGAGGTTGAAGCAGAGGCTCAGCACAGCGTCAAACCACTTGGTCCACATATCTGATGAACTCCAGAGCAGCTAGGAATATATAGTAAGACTATGTCTCAAAAACAAATAAATGATATAAATAAACAGAAACAGGGTTGGCAAATTGCTCAGGGGTTTACAGCCAAGCCTGGAGGTTTGAGTTTGATCCCTCGGACCCACATAGTGAAGGGAGAGAACTGACTGACACAGCTGTCCTCTGGTGTCCTCACATGTGTTGTGATATATGAATACATGCACAAACACATACACACACACACACCATACACACACAGAGAGACACACAGACACACCACACACACAACACACACACCATACACACACAGAGACACACACAGACACACCATACACACAACACACACACCACACACACATATGTAATACAATAATAAATACTTAGTTGTAAGAGTACTTTATTTCTTGGACTGCCAGCTCACAATTAATAACACAGAGACATTATTAGTTATTGAAAGCGTGGCTTTAGCTTAGGCTTATTCTCAACTAGCTCCTATAACTTAAACCAGTTTATACTGATCATGCTCTGCCTCGAGGTGTTGGCTCATTTCTGTACTGCCAACCCTCCTTTCTCTGAGTTGGGCTGGCCACTCCACCCTTCTTCCCCCCAGAGTTCTCTCTGCCTGCAAGTCCAGCCTATACCTCCTTTTTAGCTATTGGCCATACAGTTTTTTTACTGCAACAGTCATGGCAATACATTTTCACACAGTATACAAATATTTCACTACATTTCCCCCTTTTGTCTAAACCTTTTTTCCTAAATTAAAAGGAAAGGTTTTAACTGTAACAGGATAAAATTATATATAACAAGAACAATTATTTAGTAAGTATTACATTACAAATGCCCAATCTATTTGTATTTGACAAACTTGGAAAAATTATTCTATTATGTATCTTATCTTGATGCATCCTAAGTTTCATACCTAAACCATTTTTATCATAACTTGTATTACCATCTTAAAAATCTTTTTATACCTGGAAACACCTCCTTGTTTTTAAACTTCTCAACATTATAAACTTTACATTTTTTTAACTTAGTAACAAGAAAAACTGAATAACTATCTATTCTTCAGTCTCTATCAGAGACCCAATAAGGATAACATATTATTTGTGTAAACAGGAAGTACAAGAGCAAAACTTCCAAAACTGTAGAAATAACAGAGACATCTGGCTGTCTGAACAATCACCCAAGCTTTCTCTGCAATGTTGGGGTATCCATCTTCAGCCTAAAAGACTAGAATATCTAACAGATTTTTTTTTTGAAGGACTGACCTACATTTTTTTGGTAAAGCTCAGCAGTTGCCTTCTTTTATGTCCTGCTTGTCCAATTTGACAACATTTTGTCAGCAGTCAAGACGAGAGAAATTTCTTGCTCAATGGCTAGCTTTGTCACATAGAAACCAAACTCTGTATGGAGGTTTTATGATGTGCATCACCATTTGTTTTAAGTAAATCGATGCTGTCAGGAGCAGATGTGTCTTATGGTCATGAAAAACCTTATGTTATTAAAACATTTTAAATGCCATATTGTGTAGGTCTCTGAAATGTTTGAAGATCATCTGTGTATTTAAAGTATATCTAATTGACCTTGAAAACATACCTAACATGACTATAAGTTTTATTGTTATAGATGACTAACTACAAACCTATCTTTATTATCCTAAATAGCTTTCAAGGACTAAAACTTTACATCACATTTTAAATGAGTTGCATAAGTACAATATCTTAAGCAAGAATAGAAACATATATACAGTATAACAAAATTAAATTTGTATCAATATACAAAATCCATACTGTTATAAAATATTTGAGATTAATATTTATTTTTTAGTTTAAAAGTGAATTCAATAATCTACTCTTTTTATGCTATCATTCCTATATGCCCTTTTCTTTTTGGAAAGATATGCTTGGATCTAACCTGCTTTGTTTAGGCTTTTTTCCCTCCTTCCTCTGACTATGACCAGTAGCCATATTTCTGGGAATTCCTCACAGCTCTGGGAATTTTCTGTATCTGCCTGCAGCAGGAGTTTGTGCCCAGTGTCAGCTGAACTGCAGGGCCTCTTGAAAGGGCCGTGCATCTGTATGCCAAACTGAACCAAGAGACTGATTCCTCAGGCCTCCGTGGATATTCAAGCCTCCATGTTGGATGTTATATGTAGCAATACTTTCTCATCCGGACTGCCAGCCCACAATTAACAACACAGAGAGTTACTATTAATTATGAAAGTTTCGCCTTCACTTACACTTGTTCTCAATTAGTTCTCATAACTTAGTTAACTCATTTACATTGACTTTTGGTCTGTCAGGAGGCATTACCTCATCTCTATCCTCTGAGTCTGGCTAGCTACTCTATACTTCTTCTTCTTCTTCTTCTTCTTCTTCTTCTTCTTCTTCTTCTTCTTCTTCTTCCTTCTCAGAAGTCCTGCCTATACCTCCTGCCTAGCTGTTGACTATTCAATTTTTTAACTATACCAGTCATAGAAATACATCTTCACACAGTGTACAAATAGCCCCCAACACTTAGTGTGGGTTTTTATTGCTGTGAGGAGACACCATGACCACTGCAACTCTGAGAAAGGGAAATGTTTATTAGGGCTGGCTCACAGTTACAGAGGTTTAGTCCATTGTCATCATGGAGGGACATGGTGTTGGAGGTGGAGCTGAGATCTTGGTCTGCAGACATCAAAAGGAGAAATTGTGTACTGGACATAGCTTGAGCACATGTGAGACCTTGTATCCTGCTTCCACAGTGCCACACTTCTAACAAGGTCACCCCTACTCTAACAAGGCTGTACGTCCTAATAGTGCTACTCCTTTGGGCCGAGCATTCAAACATGAGATATTTGGAGACCATTTCTATACAAACCACCACAACAACCAAACAAACAAACAAACAAAAACATATGTCAAGGAAAATATGAGATTTGTTGCCAATAATAAACATTTGGTATTTGTGCAAAAAATAGAGCTTTGTACATGTCCATTGTGAGCCTGAGATCTTTCTAGCAGTTACAGAGTTTTGTGATAAAACATGGTGATGTTCATAGACGTGTTCTAGTGATGTTATCGAATGAAACATGCTCCAATCATCTTCCTAAGTGACCAGTAAATGTGCAGCCAAACACAGCATTCCATGGACTTATCAGGATGCAAGGCAGAACTCTCGATTATAATGGAGAAGTGTATTGACACTTCACTGATGTGTTACCATCTTAACATTTTAGCTTTCAAATGTCTACTCAGGCCTGCTGGCACATGTCTATAATTCCACCACTGGGAAAGAAGGCAAAGAGGACCCGGTTAGCCTGGGCTATACAGAGAGACCCTGTTTGAAAAAATATATAAAAAAAAACAAACTCAAATACTCATTGAGTATTGCTGTGCATTAAAGAAGAATGTTTATGGTTATCTGAGAAGAATATTACAGACTCCTCTTTTTCCTAACTTTTTACTAGAACTGCTGGTGTGTATAAGACAGACTAGAACAGACTGACTGAGAGGAGACTTCAAGCTGTGTCTTCAAGTCAAACATTAGTTTTGGAAAAAATGCAAAATAGTAGCACATTTTTGAGAATCGGTTATTTTTTTTACACACAAATGTGTTATTTTTGATAATAAATTTGTTAGTGCTTTGGGTTAATTACAAAATGTTTTAAAATTTATGTTTCTATTCCTAAATTGGTAAATATAGATTTGTAAACTTGCTGTATAATAATAGCAAAGATGTTAGCCTTACCACCCTTCTATGCCAAGAAGGTTTTTATTTTGGACAGTCTCACTACATATACTAAGGCAGTCTCAAACTCATAATCATCCTGCCTCAGCCTCCCAAGTGCGACATTCACAACTATACTTGCCAAAGTTGTTGTTTGCTTGCTTTTTAAGATGGATCTCATGGATAGTCCAGTGATCCAAGCTGGCCTGGGGCTCCCCTTGTAGCCTAAGCTGACCTTGAAACTCCTGATGATCCTGTTGCCTCTGCTTCTGCAGAGTACTTGTTGGTTCTATCACAAAGGTCGGCTTTATCTTTGGTGTCTGGGAGTTAAGTTTCTTCTGGGACCCCAGGAGAAGTTAGGCTAACCACATGGAAACAGTGTATGAGCTGGGACAGGGCTGGACAATGTGAATCTGGGGTCACATGGAATCACTAGACTCTGAAAGGATTTGCAACTGGTATCCATCAGTCATCATGTGAACAGATGGAAGCCTAGAAAACACTGAGCAGGAAGGCTCAGGCAAGTGTCCCTGGGTCTGTAGGTGATGATGAACTCTACCCTCTTTTAAAATATGTAATCTTTTCTTGTTACAGCCTGTAACTGAGTGGTCTGTGCTTTCTGCAATTGTCAAGGTTGAGGGCAGTCCCCAAATTAGCAGCTGGTCTCAAATTAGCTAACAGTGGATGCTGTGCCCCTAACTCTTCCTTCTAACTCAGTTACAATCACATTAGGTGGGTTTTTAATTTTTAACACTTCAGGTTTCTAAATAACCTATGTCTTTTCTGTATAGAAAACTGAAGAATCTGCTGCCAATGACTAGAGTCCATAAGCTCAACGAGGTGCCTAGATGCATGGTAAAAAGTTCAAAGCCTGGTAACTCTCCTCTGGAGACCCAATTCAATGATGGATTGGTGTCATAGTAATAAGCTATCAGAAATGACCGAGTACCTAGAAATAAGTTTAAGAAGGTATAAACCAGACCTGAATGAAGGGGGAAAAGGCATACCACTCAGTTAGATCTGTTTATAGATCAATATAGTGTTTATCTAATGGAAAAGATGGAAACACTTGCTCTTACAAAGCAGTCTTAACTTCAACTGTCTCCATATTGGTCTATAAATCACAACCAATCCTCATCAAAGTTTCAATAAAACCTTGTAAAGTCTTTACAGGCTGATTCTGGGACTCTTTTGGAGGACAAAAAAAATTACAGTAAAATACACAATGTTTTAAGATAGAAAGAAATAAAAACCTGATCCCAAGAGATAGCAAATCACACTACATGGTTTCAGTGGGCACAATAGAGAGTCTGTTCGGACTTTTATTTCTAAATTTTGAGTCTTTTCAGACTTTTATTTCTAAATTTTGTGAATTCTGAAAATTGAGACTATGGAGTTATTTTTCTGACATCCAGAAAAAGATATAGAAGAGACATCAAGAAAGTAGTCCCTTGTGCAAGATTCCGACTTCCGTTGCAGCTGTCAGTCTTTGTGTTCCCAGCACAGACTGTTTCCAAGACAATCTCAGCTCGCTCTTAAAGAGCACAGTACAAAACAAACAACTCCACAAAAGCTAAAACACTTTTTTTATACTTTTTGAAATAAAAATATAGTTACATCTTTCTCCCTCTCCCTTCCTCCCTCCAACCCTGCCCGTGTATATCTTCTGTTCTCTCTCAAATTCATAGCCTTTGGTTCTTTAATTATTGGAATATGTGTCTATATATATATATATTTCTAGATATGTGAATAGGTCTGTGCTGTCTGTAACTGTCCCTCACATATATGTTTCCAGGGATGATCATTTGGGATTGGTTAGCCAATTGTTATGATCATCCCTGGGGAAGACTGTTTCACCCACTCTCAGCATTCTTTGGCTGCCTATAGATCTTTATTTTTAGGTCTGAGGTCTTTCCCACTTACCTGTCTTCCTTGTTTAGGTCATGTTTAGGAAACCATGTTAATAAGACTTCAAAAATGTGGTGGCTTCCCTGATATTTCTAGAAGACACAATCTCATATCAAATTTCCTGTTCTTTTGGCTCTTACAAACTTAAAAAAAGTTTTACTATATTATTTAATGTGTATGGGTATGTCTGTGCATGTCATCTATGTGGTACTCATGGAGGTCAGAAGAGGGCATTGGAGCCCCTGCAGCTGGAGTTCCAGATGGCTGTGAGACAGCATGTGAGTGCTGAGAATCCATCTAGGTCTTCTGCGGGAGCAACCAGTGCTCTTGACCCCTGAAACATCTTTCCTGTCCTTTTACAGTTCTTTTACTCACTCTTCTTTATTATCCCTGAACCTTAGGTGTGAGAGTTACATTATAGATGTTTTAGGTGGGACTGAACACCACACAGTGTCTTATTCTCTGCATTTTGATTGGTTGTGGTTTTCTGTATTGGTCTCTAAGACAAGGAGGCAATTTCTTCTTTTTATTTACACTTTTTTTTTTCATTTTACATACTAACCACAGTTTCCCCTCCCTCCCTTCCTCCTGCTTTCCCCAACCTCCCCTCATGCCACCCCTCATCTATTCTTCAGACAGGGTAAGGTCTCCCTTGGGGAGTCAACAAAGTCTGGCATCCCTACTTGAGGCAGAATCAAGCCCTCTTCCTGCACCAAGGCTGAGCCAGGTATCCTACCACATGGAATTGGCTTTAAAAAAGGCCATTTCACACACCAGGATAAATCCTGCTCCCACTGCCAGGGGTCCCACAAATAGATCAAGTCAAATAACTGTCATCCACATTCAGAGGGCCTAGTTTGTTTCCAACCGTGGTGAGCTCTCATTAGCTCAGCTGTCCCTGTGGTTTTTCTGTCATCTTGACCCCCCTGGCTAATATAATCCATCCTGCCTCTCTTCAACTGGACTCCAGGAGCTTGCCCCATGCTAAACTGTGACTCTCTGCATCTGCTTCCATCAGTTACTGGATGAAAGTTTTATGATAACAATTAGTGGGGTCATCAGTTTGATTACAGGGGAAGGCCAGTTCAAGCACTCTCTCTACTATGAATCTTAGCTGGAGTCTTCCTTGTGGATTCTAGGAAATTTCCCCAGCACTAGGTTTCTCTCTTACCTAATATCTCCCTCTATCAAGGTGTCTCCTTATTTGCTCTCTTTCTCTGTCCCTCCAGCAGGTCAGCCATCCAGATCTTTCATTGTTCCCATCTTCCATCTCCTTCCCTCTCCCCCTCTTCCCAGTTTTCCCAGAAGATCATAATCTATTTTTCCTTCCTAGGGTGATCCATATGTGTCCCCCTCAGGGGCTTCCTTGTTACCTGCCTTCTCTGGGGTTAGGGACTGTAGCCAGGTTATCCTTTGCTTTACATCTAATATCCACTTACCAGTGAATATATACCATGTTTGTCTTTTGGGGTCTGTGTTACCTCACTCAGGATGATTTTTTTCTAGTTCCATCCATTTGCCTGCAAATTTTCTGATGTCATTGTTTTTTACTGCTGAGCAGTCCTCCACTGTGTAAATGTCCCCTATTTTCTCCATCCATTCTTCCTTTGATAGGTTCTTTCCATGTTCTGGCTATTATGAATAAGGTTGCTATGAACACAGTGCAAGAAGACTTTTTCTTGATGAGAGGTGAAGCTTATACATATCTGTATAAGGATAAGTATTTAGAATGTAGTTAGGAATGTTGCTGGTTTAACAGAGTGGCAGTTGTAGATTCTCCTCCAAGGTCCATGGCCTCACTAGCCTTGGAGCTGTTTAGCTGTCCAGTACCAAGCACTGTTTCTCTCTTGCTAAATGGCCTTTAATTCCCATTTGAGATATGTTGGTTACCACCAAGGTATGCATACCACAATTACACCCTTAGGGTTATCATCACATTCTGCTCATAGGTGTCATAGCTATGTAGGACTATTGGCTGCTTCCCTCCCTTGGAAGCTTTCATGAAATCTTTTGGTGTTATAGAAGCTACTCTTTAGAGAGAGGCCTTTTAGGTCCATAACCAAATTGGATGCAAAACAGTATGGTGTCTTCAGCAATAGAGGCTCACCTTCCACCTCTGGGAGGCAACCAAGAGGCAATCTATTTCTCCACTCCTTGAATTTGGACACACTCATATGATTTGCTTTAATCAATGTCACCTTGGCAAATATGACCAAGCAGAAGTCTGAGAAGGATTTGCTCATTTGAGTTCTCCTGTCTTGCCATTTTGGTGAGTGTCAGTGCAATAAGAGCCAGTCTCCCAGATACCTCAGACATAGGACTTGGCTGTCTCAGGCAGCAAACAGATGAGCCAGTCAACCTGGAACCAACCTTCATCTCCATTACTTGCCTGCTATTGATAGCCAAGTGAGCCAGAAAAGCCTATCAGAAAGCCCTGACCCAAATGGTGATTCACTACTTTGTGATCAGATAAATGATTAAAACTCATGCTGTGAAGTTTTGGGTAGACTGTTGCTCAGTTGAAGCCAGGTAATAAATTTACCAATGTCATTTCAGAAGTACTTTCAGAATGGATCCTCAATGGCGAGTGTTGGAGTCCCACAGAAAATGCCATTGAGTCCTTTGAACTTGACTCACTGTTTCAAAAGCTCTTGGAGTCTTCTTGCTTTTTGAGAATTAGCATGAGATCAGATTGCCAATCTCTGAACACAAATGGACATAGGTTTAAATCTGCTAACTTATTTATTGAATGCTCATTGTTAAGCTTTATTTATTTAATTTGTCTATTGTGTCTGTGTGAGTGCATGATATGAATGTGTGAGTGAGGTTCTATGCTGCCATGGTTCATGTGTGGAGATCAGAGAACAGCTCTGTGGAACTGATTCTCTCCTTCCACCTATATTGGATCCTATGGGTCCAACTCAGGCTGCCAGACTTGCACAGCAATGATTTCTACCTACTGTGCTGTCTCACTGACTTCATAGTCAAGATTTTAAGCCATTCATTCATTCATTCATTCATTCTTTATGTTCACACTGATATAATGCTTAAATCATGGAGTACATTTATGTAGTCATTACATGTGTACAAGCATGCAGTAACATGAATGATCATTAGCTATTACTTTTTAATGAAATTTTATAATCTTGGTCATTTGTATTTTCCCAGAGTTGGCTGTAATTATAACTATTGTATATTATTAGTATAATCACTAAAATATTATTGTTATGACAGATTTTCTTTTCTTTTTTTTGATTTTTGGCTTTTCTAGACAGTTTCTGTGTATAGCAATGGATATCCAGGAATTTGCTCTATAGACTGGCTTTAAACTCAGAGATCTGCCTGCCTGTGCCTCCTGAGTGCTGAGATTAAAAAAATGCATCAATACCACCTGGCTGATGAAGTCTTTTTCTTACACTATTTTTTGTTTTTATTTATCTTATTATTTATTTTTTGGGTGGTGGAATCCAATGGCTCCATTCTGCTTGCTGAGCTACATGGATCATATTTATCTCTGAAATCTGTCTTGTAGGCTAGAGTCCCAGACTGGATGAAAAGCACCAACACTCACCCTTCTCTGCATAAGGACAGATGCAATGTTACCGACCACTTTAGGTCTTGCCATCAGTCTAAACTGACCTGTATCCTGCTCTGCCCTAATTCCCTCCCTGTTAAGTTTCCATCATAAAGACTATTCAATGACTGAAGCCTCAAGCTTCGGATGCTTGCACATACCACAGACTATCATGAAGAATGTCAAAAAGCACTCACCCTCTAAACTTCTCTTAGGACTGAAGGTGACTTGATCCAAATCTCATCTAGAAACTCAGGGCCATTGGGACTGGCCTTTGTCTCCATTTCCACCCACATTTAACCAATCATAATGTCTTGAGTCTGCCTTTATCTTCCCCTGACACTTATCTACTTTGCCCTGCTCTGATCTTCAGCTCTTTAAAAAAATATATATTTGTACATGGTGGAAAGTGAAATTCACATCTAGCATGACCTCCAAGGCTTCTATTCTGATGTTAGCTCACATTTCAAGTTTTATTTCTGCTACTTCCCACATCATATTCTGGTGACAAGCGATCACACATATACACACAGTACACATATCATCACTTCTGGGTTTTGTCTCTGTATCACTTTTCTTCCAGTGTTTCTTAAACCCACCATGGAGCTAAGCCATCTTCTTTTATATTGTAATAAAATTACCTGTCCCCATATTGACTAAGAATAATTACACTGTGTCTACCTTTCCTCAGTGATGTCTGAAAAAAATTTTATACACCACTACCTGCTCAGTATTCCAAACAAAATTTTAGTCAACAGAAAAGCTGTTTTCTTCCTTCCTTCCTTTTTTTTCTTTAAAGACTGAGTTTTTTGTGTAGCCCTGGATGTCCTGGAACTCACTATATAAACCAGGCTGGCCTTGAACTCACAGAGATCTATCTGTCTTTGCCTCCTGAATGCTGGGATTATAGGTGTGAGCCATCACACTCATCCAGAAAAGCTATTTTCAAAGATTCTTACCAAAAAGAAAAAAAAAAAAAAGCCCCAAATAGGTGAAACTATTTGATGAGCAAAAAGTGACAGGTGAAAACTGAAGACCAAGGAACACTGATGTCCTAAAAGAATTATGTTTGAGGAAGGGTAGCATCTCACATGAATGGATATGGTTCTTAGTAGTGACTGATCAGGGATAAAATACACAGGAAGAGTTTATTTGTTTTTGTGGAATATTGCCTTCTCCAGTATTCAGGAACTGATATCCAACATCTTAGATACTGTAGGTACCTTAATAAGATAACTGTTAATTAGAGAGAGAGAGAGAGAGAGAGAGAGAGAGAGAGAGAGAGAGAGAGAGAGAGAGAGAGAGAGATTGAAAAGTGTTTACATGGGAGGGCCTAGAGGCAGACACTACCATTTTATCCCTGGTCACAGATGAAGATGTCTCTTACACAATTGCATTCGTTTACCTGATGACAGACTCCAAAGTGCTTCAGTTTGCTT
>PVIH01005850.1:93509-118757 GCA_004025045.1 Sigmodon hispidus
AAAAAAAAAAAAAAAAAAAAAAAAAAAAAAAAAAAAAAAAAAAAAAAAAAAAAAAAAAAAAAAAAAAAAAAAAAAAAAAAAAAAAAAAAAAAAAAAAAGAAGAAGTAGATACCTAGTCTGTAGGGAACTTAGGCCCCTGAAGTAAGGAGTGGAAACCCTTCCGTGTTGTCAGCCGCCCTCTGGCTTCCTTGAGTGCATTTTACACAGGGTTTGGAGGTAGCGCTCCCAATATGAGCTGAGAGTTCCCTAGGAAAGCAAATCTTTCCCACATCCTTCCCTGCAGTTCCTCTTTAAGAGGTGTCAGCATGGCTGAAAGAATGAAGTGGCTGCACATTGTCTGGCCCTGCCATTATGTGCTCAACATTTCCATAACAAAGGTGCCACTCGACTTCTCCCCGATTAATGCAGCTCAAGGGCTCTTGTCGCCTTTAATAAAACATTGTTGAAATCATTTATTTAGAGCCCCTGGTTACTAGTGGGAGAATGACCATCTTTGTGCCAAAATATAGTGTGTACAGTCCACTATTTTGTAGTAGATCATTGTGTTATTTACGAAATCGATTAAACGGATGCCTTGGGGGTATTGATGCTAACAGCACATTACTTATGTCATTGGGATAGTCAAGGGTGAACTTTGTCAACTCTCGTCCAGAAGCAGTCTCTCAAAGAGAATACAGTGATGTCCAATTTAACTGTATTCACACAGTGAACCCCACTGGAAAGTCGGCTGGGCCACACTGCGAGTGTAACCTGATGCTCTGCCACCATCCTAGCTGGGAGAAAGCCAGGTCAACTGACAGCATCCCCCATGTTTCTTGGAGAGGGGTTGGAAAACTATGATGCCATACTTTCCCTTTTTGTGCGTTGGGAAAGGATACAGGAACTGTATATTCTGGAGCTCTCACAGTGTAGTCATAGTGCACAAATGCCAAAGTCCACACTGAAAAGTTGAGAGCTTGTTCTAAGTTTCTGAAGCTCTCATGGCATCCTAGAGTCCCCTGGTTTTGTATTCTGTGTAACACTGTTGGGATGCAGTTGCTGCATTAGCTTGGGGTGTGGGAGGTACGACCTCTTAAACACTGATATCTGTCTTCCTTTCGTTCACTGTTCATGATCTCAAGAGTAGAAAGGGATGCTATTCTGTCTTCATGTGGACTCCACTAGAGATCTGTGGTCCCCCTGGGACATGTTAGAGTCCAGTGGCCCCTTTACTACGTGGCACTTGGGACCAGGAGGTGCTTCTACCCTTATGGGCGACTGTAGAAGTTCTTCCACTCAAGAACAGAGGTGTCCTCTGAGTGGACAAGTTCATTTCCTTAGGGCCATTTTTACACTTTATATATGGGGCTTTCACATGTACATTGCTATATATTGTTAAAAATCAACAGAGACCTTATGCTACGTCCATTGTGATCATATACAAAAGCCTTGCTGTGTGCTCGGGTGAGCGGTGGAGCTGAACCTCTTCTATTTACTGTATGGTCACTTCAGTTCAATGAACTGCCCCCTTGTTCTGGACCATTGTCCCAACACTCCCTGAAACATTTGTCACTGAAGTGCTTCCAAAGACAAATGAACCGTCACGGAGAATTTCAACCTACTAAGTGAGGAGATGGGAACAGCCTGGAGATACAGGACAGGAAATCCACACTCTGCCTCTCATGGGCCGGGGGAGGGGGAACTTCCTGGAAATTCTCCAGAAAAGCCCAAAAACTACCTTTTTCTCTCATTAATGGCACTTCCAGGCATCTCCAGGAGACATCTGAGCCTGCCAAATGTCCAGAATTCCAAAGGCCTCCCTTGAGACTTCGAGATATTGCAGATGTCAACATCTGTAAAAATCTTTTCTGTCGGGAAGCAGATGACTGGCTGGTGGTGCAAAGACGCCACCATAGTCTTGAAGGCTCTAAGCTCTGCTTCTCTGCAGTCTGCTCTGAGGCAGGGGGATTCCAGGCTAGAGCATCTCCTTGTTTAAGTAAAGTGGGCCAGGGATCAATGTTCACTTTCTTCAAGGGAGAAAGGATAAAGCCACATCCCCTCTTGCCCAGACTATGCTGTGATGATTTATTCTAGGCAGATGCCTCTGACAGGACCCTGTAAAATCAAGTCGTGAGTTTATTGTAGCAGTTAATTGTCAGGTCTTTTCTGATGCTGTCTAACTCATTACTGAGGAAAACTGGACCTTTTATCCTGACAGACATCTAACTTTTAGTTGAGAATGTGTTAAAATAATCGGGAATGGAGAAGATTTAAACATATTTGAGCAAAAATGTAGAAGCCCTGTTAACCCATAGTTCTTTTGTAAAAAAAAAAAAAATAAAATAAAATAAAAATAAAACCTGATTCCCCTTAAACTTCTAGGAATAATCTTCGTCCACCCTCCGGTCCCCCACATGGTGCTCTTACCTTTGTTTTAACGTGTTTACTGAGCCATTCAGGTGACTTCAGTCCAACCACACACCACTCTCCTGGGCTCCAGTCTTATATCTGAGGCTTTCTGAAATCAAGCACGGGGGATCTTGGCTTGGGGGACATGAAGAGAAGTTTGGAGTCCCCCACTAATAACTAGGAAAAGTGAAAGGCAAAGGAAAAAAAAACACGCCTCAAATAGAGGTGGGAACCAGTGGGGAAGGGCATAGTTTGGTTAATTACTTTAGGCAGCAGAGAAATCTACTTGTTTTCCCAGCACATGCTAATATCAAATAAAGAGACACCAGATCTTGCTAATCTGTCGACCCCTCAGACAAAGTTTATTTGTGGTGACTTTTAAACTCCTGACTTGCCTTCCAATCACTGAGTTTAAAATGAAAAGCTTTAAATAAACACCAGGAATAGAAGATAAATAAACTTTTTCCCCCTTGCAAGTGCGTAGCTCACAGAGGTTCAGGCTCAAATCCCCAGAGGACAGACTGCTCTCTTTTGTGTTAATGTTTAAAAGATTTTCCAATGCCGGAGTTTATTCCTACTGCAAACATTTCTATTTACAAGGTCAAGTGTATCAGCACTCGACACAGCTTAAGAGTGTAATTATTTATGTAAGGGCGTTTGAGTGTGCATCAGGAGCTTGGCGGAAGCCCAGCCTTCAGCCCACTGTTCAACAGCTCCTCAGGACAATATTACCAGTCCTGGTGATTATTCCCCTCCATGGTGTGTTTACTTTTGCACGCCTCAATGTTTTGTAACAAAATTTTGTATTTTTTTCCACCAAAAGTGTGAAAATGGCTTTGAAGTATTGAGTCTCGTAGGCTTCCTAGACCTATTGGTAACAGATGTTATTGGCATGTTTGACTGAATGAGAAGGCAGAGAGGACACTTATGGGGGTCAGCAGCAAAAGGGAGGGTGTGTGTAGGGTGGCCCTCTGAGTGAGGAGGAGGTTATCCTCACACCATAGACAATATTTTGTGAATTCTCTTCACAAATGCCAACAGCACCAGCAGAGGCCAGTTACAAATTGTTTTAGCGGCCTCATTTAAAAACATCCAATTGTTCACTAAATTAGAGGCAGCGTTAGCTCACATTCCATTTTTCATTGCATTTTTATTTCACTCCATGGTTGATGGACTCCCAGTGTGCCCCCCCACCCCTCCCACCCACCAGCCGGTTAACCACAGCATAACTGTGGAAAGCAATCGCACAGAGACCACTGTTAAAACTCTTTACTGATGTGTGCATTTTTAATAAAACAACCAAAAAATACACAAAGTCATAGTTATTTAAAACACAGGACTTTAAAAAATGATGTCTATAAAAATACAATGTTTAAGGCAGTTTGGAAATGCATTTATACATTTCTACAATGTCCATAGATTCTCTTGAAAATAAGAACGTTACTTCACATCTGTAAAATACACTGTACATTTTCAAGACTGTTCTACACAGGGCACACTTCAAGATGGGCTTGCATGAGTGGGTTCCTGGTGACCTATACATTTCCTGGATAGGGGTGATGTAACATTGATGTAGATTTAAAACTTTTAATTTCTTTTTAAAAATAAATTATTTCTGATGCATACAATTTATAAAAATTCTATATACAAAGTACAGCAACTGGTAAGAAACCCCAGTTTTAATACAGTTTATATACGACATACCAGGGTGGAAAGACCCCGATAGGGGAAGAGGCAATATTCAATCTCTGCATATTCAAACTTAGAATTTCTTGGTGTTGAAAAACAAAACAAAAGCAGTACAACAAAACAAACACCACAGACGTTTTCCTAGATGGCAGTACAGAGCTTTAAGATAAAAACTTGCATTGTTCAACACCATGGTAACTCTAAGGCCAGGCTTTTGGACCCTTAATTCTAAGACACGTGGTGCTCAGAGATCAGAATGGTGGCAGAGAAACTGAAGGAGGGGGTTAAGGTTATAATGCAGACGTAATTTCGGGGACCCCGACAAGGCAATCATCGACTCCACCGGGTGCTATACCAGGAGTACAGGAACGAACCAGTAATCGTATTTACTTACGATTGCTCTGTTTCTCAGTGGCCATAAGCAAATAAAGTCGTTACCAATAAGTACTATGTGTCCCCTCACAGAAAAACTGTTTAAAAACAAAACACAGCCCTTTTGCAAACTCAATTCCCTCAACATCCTGTCCCCCAGTTCCTAGGGGCTGTGAAGACCCCCACCGTTTAGCAGAGTCCAGGCTTCCGTTGCTTTTTTTTTTCAGGTTATTCTGAATTCTCCAGATTCGAGCCCATAGAATCAGCCAGTTATCTTTGCAGCCTGGAAATCACACAGGGGAGACCCGGGCATGGTAGCTGGGGTATGTCCACCCAGGCACAGTGTGGGTCAGTGTTCCAGCCTATCCTCGGCCCCCCGAGCCACAGGTGCCTGCTCGGGAACCCGCCGGATCGCGTGCACCGGCCTGCAACAGAAGCTACAAGTGTGATCTGAGTAGCAGCAGCAGCAGCAGCAGCAAACCAACAAGCGGGGTCCAGGCGCCTCGGGTCGCGCAGTGGCCTCCACTGCCGCTGCTGCTGCTCCTGCGTCCCGGCCCGTAGGGCAGGTCCCCGCGGCCACCCGCTGCAGCAGCGCCGCCGCCCGGGCGCACCAGGCCGTCATCATCGTCCAAGGGCTGTTCGCCGCCTGCTGTCCCCGCGCGCTGCTCGTCGTCATAGTCTTCGTCGTAGTAGTCGTCCAGCCCCCCATCCGAGCCACTGCTGCCCGGACCGTTGCCCGCGTCTGGGCCGAAGCACAGGCGAGCCATGTTCTCCTTAACCGACTCGCAGATGGGCCGCTCCAGCCCATCGCACACGCAGTCGTTGAGCAGCGCCGCCTTGGGCACGGCTAGCATGTCCTGGATGACCGCGCGGCACTCGTCCGTGCAGCGCAGCCCGTTGAAAAGCTTGCCGCAGTAGGCTAGGTAGCGGCTGAGCGCCAGGTTGCAGCGGCTGTCTCGGTCGCAGCGCTGCCGGGCCTCAGTGCAGCCCATGACTGAGCCTGCTCCCGCGCCTGGGCCCACGCCGCTGGTGCGAGGCAGGCAGGGCTCGATGGCGCGCTTGGTGGACCTGCAGTGTTCATCCTGCGCGCAGTCGCAGTCCTCTAGCGCGGGCCCGCGGCGCGTGTGGTTGAGCTGGATAAGAGCCGAGATACAGTGGCTCGGGCAGCGCCATCGCGGCGAGAAGGACGCGGCCGAAGCAGGGAAGGAGCCGGCGGCCCCCGGAGCTTCAGCCCCGCTGCGCTGCGCCAGCACCGGCGCGCACGCCTCGGCGTACTGGCTGTAGGCATAGCTGCAGTCGGGCTCGCCCTGGCACTGCAGCAGCGCCTGCCAGCAGATGAGGCGGCGGCCGTGCGCCAGCCCCGAGCCCCGCGGCGCCGAGCCCAGCAGCTGCAGCAGCGCCATCAGGCACAGCAAGGCGCCGGGAACGGTCCCCGTGCGGGCCCCGCCGCCGCCCAGCAGCGCGACTAGCATCGCGGGCAGCAGCGGCCGCCGGACGCGGTGCAGAGCGGAGACGAGGCGCGGGCGGCGGCAGCGGGGCCGCTGGAAAAGTTTGTCTGAGTCCTGTGCACTTCTGGCATGGGCGTCCTCATCCATCCATGCCGGCGGTCCGGCGGCTGGTAGAAGCGGGTACTCGCTCCGGTACCGGGGCCGGGACTCCCAGAGAGACACAGCGACTCGGGTCAGGCTCTGGTCCGCGGCTGGAAGCGCTCAACGCCGCTCTCGGGGGCCGCGGCGAGGCTGCAGGAGCGCGCGGCGCCGGGGGTGCATGGTGTTCGGCGCCTGCAGATGATCGTGGGGCCGGCGACTCCTCCGTCCCCAGCTCAGCGGCGCGTAGCACTTAGCAGCTCTCGCATCCCGCCTTCCCCCGGCCAGGCCGCCGGGTCCCCTCCCCCTCCGCTCGGGCCTGGGCCACTCTCTGGGAAGCTCTGGGCGCCGGGAGCTGGAAGGACCCCGAAACTCTGAGCGCGCGGCAGGGCTTGGGGACCTGGAGCCTGGGGAGAGGATCCTCGGAGCCCGGCTGCCGACTCTCTCGCGGCGAAGCTTTAAATACAAAAATGGGCCTGGAACCCCCGTGTGGTGCCGCGGCGCCCCCTCATTATGCATGCATAGAAAAGCAAACAAACAAAAACATTAGCAACGCTCCTTCGGCTCTCCGAATCCCAGCCCCGCGCGCTCCAGGCTTGCCCGCTTTCTCCTTTCTCCACTCTCGGGCGCCCTTTGCTCGGCCCCCTTCCCGGGCTTTGCGCGCTGCTATTGGTTCAGCCTGTTGTTGTTGAAACTTTTTTTTTTTTTTTTTTTTTTTTTTTTTTTTTTACGAGCCGCTGGAGTGGGGTTGCAGAGTGGGGGGAGGGCGGTGGGCAGCTCACATTCAGGCATTCAGGGCTTGAAAGGAACGGCTTAGGGAGCCTGACACAGGCCCAGCTCCTCCCACTCTTCAGGAGGCTGGGATACCGAACCCCAGCTCGCGCACAGAGCCAGCGGGCAGGGCTTAGGGCCAGCTGCCTGCATCCGGCTCAGCCACCAGCCTTTTTGTTCGCTTCCCCCGCCCCCTTTTTGTTGGGGGGGCACTTTTATTAATTCTCATTTATCTCCCATCTTTGCATTCGAGAGAGTTCGAAAGTCATTTTAATTTTCAGGTTCCCAGTCTTTGAGTCCTGACCATCTCTGGAAGTATAGCGAAGGGAGAGGGTCCTGAGAATTTAATGTGAGACTTTAGAAACTTAGGCGCAGGCACACACGGATCTCTCTCTCTCTCTCTCTCTCTCTCTCTCTCTCTCTCTCTCTCTCTCTCTCTCTCTCTCACACACACACACACACACACACACACACACACACACACACACATACACACACATACACTCCACCATGACCACAACCACTACCACCATCACAAGAAAGGCACTTTTCACCAGCTTTTAGATCCCTGATCAGGCAGGTAAGGCCTTTGCACTGAGCGTCCTTTTCAAGCCGTAAGAAGCCAAAAAACTGAAATCCATTTCTTAACTCTTGATTGTAACACAAACGACAATGGCAAGTCGACAAAACTCAGCATTAAACACAGGGGAATGCTGAGCGCTACCACCCGGTTGCAGTTGCAGCCTAGAGAACAGAGTTAAACCGACCCGCTATAGCTGTGAAGAGTATTCAGTTCTTCCGTGTGTTCAAAGTTAAGCTGTGGTGGAGCTGGCTTTGCGATCTGAACACTCTACCTTAACCGTGGTGCAACGCAGCCTTTGACCACCAGAGGCACCGCGAGTCTGCGGCCTGTCAAAAACCGGGGCTTTCCCCTCCCCCTTTCTTGGTGAGCCAATCAATTCCATCTGTCACAAATTTTAAGGTTAAATCACTGCTGAAGCAAAGTGAGCCCCAGCCCAGCCTTAGCGTGCTCAGAAAGTGGACTGTTCATATCTCCAAACAGATAGAGAACTTGAAAGGGCAAAAGTGAGGGCCAGAGCCAAGACTCAGATAAACTTAGGTCTTGGAAAAAGCTCACTGCCCAGGCTGGGAAGCTGAGCCTCTGCAGCTGCCTCAAATTATGGGGGGAGCCAGACTGAGTTACTTAGAGTTCTGATTTTTGTCCAGGTGTAGTGCAGCAAGCCTATTTATCCCAAGCAGAGGCAGGGGAATCACTGCAAGTTCAAGGCCTGCCGGTTCCATCTAGTCGGTTCCATCTAGGGAGTTCTAGGTTTGACACTTGCATCCATTTTCTCTTTAACAATCTGTGATTCCAAGCTCCTCAGAAGGCCAGCCCTGAGATGAATCTTCAAGCTTATGTTTGTTTCGGCTTCTTTAGGAGAGATCTCAAAACAGCCTGCAGGACAATCATCCAGAAACCTGTGTTCAATTCTTGGTCCTGGTTCCTACAGCTAAACCCTAGGGCAGCCTGGAAGTCTGCATGTCTAACGAAATTTAAGGGGTGTGCTGCTGCTATTTAGCTGCTTATTGGGGACATGTTTGACTGTCTCTGTTCTAGAAGTTATCTTTACTGGCCAGATGACGTCTTAGTGGGACGCCAAGATCTCCTCTCGGCTTCAAGACATTTCTACAGACAACGCATGGCCTTTATACGGAAAGGGGGAGGAGCTGGTACCACCACAGGCTGTGGAACCCTTCACACTTCTCCCCTCCTCCATTTACTGACTTCTCAGTTCTGAATCTACCTGGCATTTTACTTCCCAAGGACAGAAGCCCCACTTTGCCCATGGTGGAGTTGCAGCTGGCCTATTGATAAAACAGACTGGCTTGACCAACCACCTTCTCAGAGTGCTCTTTTGTTTTTTGTAGTTGGCTTCCTGGGGCTCATGGCTCTCCTGCTGCCCATTTGACTGCCTGAGCAGTTTCTCTTACAGTGTTTTCCTTAAAACACCTTATTTCTGCATTTTATATTTTATGTGTATAGTTGTTTTGCCTGCATGTACACACAGTTCCTGCAGAGGCCAGAGAGGGCTTCTGATGTGAAACTGGAATGAGGGACTTGTGAGCTGCCGTCTGGGTGCTGGGAACTGAGCCTGAGTCCTCTACAAGAGCAGCTTGTGCTGCTACTAGCGGTTGAGCCTATTTTGTGGTTTTTCTTTGTGCTTTCCTTTTTTCTTTCCATTTCTATGTATGTCTGTGGTGAGTGTGTGAGTGTGTATGTGTGTTAGTTTGAATGAAACTGGTCCCTATAGGTTCATATATTTGACTTGTAGGTTCCTAGATGATGGAACTGTTTGGGAAGGATTAGAATGTGTGTTCTTAGAGTGGGCTTTGAGGTCCTGTCTTACTCTGTCACTTGGTTATTGTCAGCTCTCAGCTACTGCTCCAGCATTATGCCAGTCTGTGTGCTTCCATAATCGCCCTGATGATGGTCATAGACTCACTCCCTGAAACTGTAGACAAGCCCCTCCCCCAATGTCTTTTTTATAAGTCACGATGGTCACAATATCTCTTCACAGCAAAAGAAAAATAACTAAGCCAGTGGATGTATGTACATGCATGTGGAGGCTCCAGGTTGATATCTGAAATCATTCTCATTGGTTCTCCTACCCATGTCAGGGTCTCTAAATCAAACCCAGAGCTTGAAGATATGGGTAATTTTGGTAGCTAGCTTTCTCTGAAGATTCCCTTTGTCTTATTGTTCTTTTGCTGTGATGAAACATCATGACCTAGGTAACTTATGAAAGGAAGCATTTGATTGGGGACTTACTTACCATTTCAGAGAATTAGTCCTTGACCATCATGGTGGAAAGCATGGTGATACGCAGGCAGGCATGGTGGTATAGTGGTACATATATATGATATGGAGAGAGAGAGAGAGAGAGAGAGAGAGAGAGGTAGCTCATAGGCTCATATATTTGAATGCTTAGTCAGTAAGGAGTGGCATTTGGAATTAGGAAGTATGGTCTTGGAGAAAATGTGTCACTGTGAGTGACTGTGACAAGTTTGACCATGCTGCTTGTTTCAGGAATATGAATGACTTTGGGACTTGGGACTAGAAAAGCAATTGGATGCTCTAAGTATGGATTAATGGGGTATACTAGTAAGAGTGTGGAGGACAGTAGTGCTGACAGCAATGTAAATATTGACGGCCCATCCTAAGAAATTTCAGAGGAGAAGAATATTAGTAAGTAGCCTAGAGACCATTCTTGAAATATTTCCGTGTGAACCATGTGTCTCCTGACATCATGCAAACCAAAAGTTCTCAAGCAGGGAACCTTCCAAGAAGCATCTAAGAAGCATGTGTTTCAAAACACGCATGCCAAGACCAATTACACTGTACTTCAGTTTCTTCCTAGGTACCAAGGAATGTGGGCTGAGTAGGGGCTGAGAGTTATTTCTTAATCATATTTCTGCTTGCCTAATCATTTTTGTGATTTTCAAACTTCAAAATTTGATTCATTTTCTTAAAAGTTGGAATTATCTTGGGAGAAATGATAACTTGTGCTATTAAGTATTAACAAGCAAACAAGCAAGTAATAAATAAACAACTAACTAAATAAAATTAAGCAGACTTCTTACCTCTACTGACCCCAATGCTCCATTAAATTAAGGAGATGAGAAGCTTGTGGACAGGAAAAGAATAGCCAGAGAATAAGGCCTTTCATTTGGTAAATTTAAAGCTTCTTTTTTTTTCTATTTTCAATATTAATGAAATTTCGATCTGAACAAACCATAGAAGGCATGCCTGTTCATCTTCAGCCAGCACTTTGTAATTACTAACTCTAAAACATTATTTTTTAAACAGGTGGGTCATGGTATTGAGCGTTGGGTTTGAAAGAAATGGACAACAGGAAAATGTTTCTGAATGTACAATGACCCTGACTTTATTAAAAGCCAAACATTTAAGAAGGGGAAGAGATTAAGGCATCACTCACTCATATTGCAGCAAATGACTTCCCTGTAGCCTTTGTACTGTGTGTGCCAGGATGCCATGCAATGCCAACAAGTCCTGCCTGATGCAGCCCAGCTTGGGTCAGAGAGTGTGGTGTGCTATGAACTGCAGTGTGCACATTGCACTGACAAAACTGTTCTTATGAAAACATGTAGTTTAATTGTGGAAAGAAAAGACATTTACTTTTTAAAATTATTCTTTATTTGATTTTGGGTGTTTGTGTGGCAGCCAGAGGTCTATAACCAGTGTCTTCCTTCTCCACCTTCTCCTTTGAGACAGTGTCTCCCAATGAACCTTGAGGTCACCAGTTTCTGGAATGGGGAATCCTCTTGCCTCAGTGTCTGAAATGCTGAGTCATAGGTATGCGCAGCTACATCAGATTTTTACAAGGGTAAAAGGTGACCCCCAACAGCTTCTCATACTTACATAACAAGAGTTTTACTAACTGCACTATCTCCTCAGCCTGGAAAACAGACAATGATTTGTCTACCATCACTTCTCAGGTTGTATGCATTAAGTTGCTATATCTTTGTTTTGTATTGTATTAAAATGTTCGCTTTTTAAAGTTGATATTTGAGTTGCTGACTTGAGTTTCATTTAAAAAAACATAATGGTTTTTGACTTGGAATAATGACAGCATTTTCAACTAAGATGACCCTAAGCATACTCGTTCCATTCTGTACTACATACTTAATCTGAAGAGGCTTTCTCAATATTGACAATTATAAAATTAACTCATTGATCAACTCTAGAAAAACACCAAAGGGGATCTGTATCCTGCAGGATCAAATATTCAGTCTGAGTTTAATTCTTATGAAAAATAAACACATCCATCTCATTAGTATGCAAATTTACTTACCTTTTAATACATGGTAAGTTTGCACGCATACAATTATTTTAAAACAAATTTCTTAGATTGATTTCTCCACTTATTTTCTATGTCTGTGCTTGGTGAAGGGTCAGTTTCTTGTCAAATAGAAATTGTGGGAGAAGCTGAGAAAGACTCTACAGTGACCTGGGCTGTTGTTAATAAATCACTAATCCACACAACAACATACAGGCTTCAGAATATTGCCCATGGCTATTACTTTTGTAACAAAACATCATAGTTTAGAATACTGATTTCAAATACTTACAACCACCCCATGCATTCCTGCATATGTTCCCAAATACAAATGCACACAGGTTCATGCCCTTACATTCATATGCACATACACATAGGCATACCTAGGTATGTGCAGGAACACCCAAGTCATGCATACAAGCTTGCATTTCCCTATGGACATCCATCCTGACATCTTCAGTCTGCCCTTCAGCTCTGATGCATGGAGTTCCTTACCATAAGCATGGATTTGGTCTCTAGCTTTGAGTGATTACAGGAGAAGTCTTGTTAGACTCCTGTTCCTTTTTAATGCATGTAGTCTCAACACCTGCCTATCTGTGTGCACATAGGGTTTGTAATGTCAGTCAGCAGCTGGCTTCCAGATTGTCTGTGTAAGATGATTACAGTATCACCTAAGTGTACACACACTATCCATGAGATATCTCAGTGGTATATAATAAAGCACTCTAAGAATAAAATAAACTCAGAGAACAAAGTCAGGTAGCCTATACAAATGAAGAATAAAAATATTTAATCTTATCAAAGAGTAACAAACAGGATAAAAATCAGTAGCTTCTTTTCTCATAGAAATGCCAGCTAAAAAGGGATAGGCAGAAAGTAATCATATTCAGAATACCAATGGTGACTTGCCTATCATAAATTGCCAGAGACTTTCAATTTGAATTGGAAATAAGACAGGAATAGTCAATTTCATTATTATTTGATATATTCTTGGAACATTTTAACACATGCGGTAACTCTGATGGTTAGATTTAAACTTGACACACCTTGAAAAGAGAATCTCAATGAAGGATTGTCTACATTGGGTTGACCTGTGAACATGTTTATGAGGGATTCTCTTTATTAATTGATGTGAGAAGACCCAGCCCATAGTGGGCAGCACCATTCCCTAGGCAGGAGTTCCTGAACTGTGTGCTAAGCTGAGTGCAAGCAAGTATCATGCTCTTGTATCCCTGCCTGTGGATGGGATGTATCTAGCTATTTGAGATCCTGTCCTGATTGTCCCTAACACATTAACTGTGCCACTGAACTCCTGAATTGCCTTTCCTGGGGGTATTTTCACAGCAACAGATGAAGACCAGAATGTAGCTGTAGACAAACACTGAGAAAGCAGAGCTGATCTCTTTTGGCACAGGTAGCCTGAACTATAAGCATCAGAATTTCCTGCTGTCACCTTTCCCCAGCACCAAAGATGCTACTTCTCCGGGCCTTTGCAGTAGAGTGAGACTGAGTGACTTCTAGCTGGTGGCTATGACTGGCAGGACACTGCCACCTCTATGATAGGGTACATCACCTCTAGTGCTAATACTTTCCACTGTCCCTGCCTTTGCTGGCTAAACCTAGGAACCTCTTCTCACTCCAAGGATGTCCACAGATCAAAGCAGCAAGGTCATGAGAATGTGGCTTTGGATTCTCTCCCACAGTTCATGTTTGAAAAGCTTATTACTAAGGACCTTAGGGAGGAATAGCCCTTGAAGATCCTTAGACCTCTGGGCACAGGGCCTCAGAAGTAGTCGTTGGGCCCATCTCTTTATTTCTTGCTTCTTGGCCTTGAGGTGAGCTGCCTTGGCCCTACTGTATTCCAGCACCATGTGCCTCCATAGACCCAAAGCAAAGTGGCAGTCAGAGTGCAGGCTAAAACCTACACATTATGAGCTCACACAAGCCCCCCTTCTTTATAAGGTGACCCCTCTGAGCATTTGTTATAGTGGCAGAAAGGTGACTATCACAATTGCAAATTTAGTATCTGGGGAACAGCTACTCTCGGCCTACAGCTGTTTTTTGTCTGTTTGTTTTTTCATAACTAGAAAACAAATTTCTGTTGTGCTGACCCTTGATATTTTGACATTATTTGCTTGGTGCATGTCTATAATTTCAACTCTGAAGAAGCTGAATCAGGTAATAGTGAATTTGAGGACAGGCTGGGATACTTATCAAGACTATCATAAAGCAGTAACAAATGGATAAAAAAAATATTGGATGTTATGGCTCGAATCCTAAGTATGTCCCACAAACTCATGGTTTAAATGCTTGTTCCCTAAATAGTGGCTCTGTTTTGTGAGACTATAAATCTGTTAGGAGGTGGGGCTGAGAACACCAGGGGCAGGTTATATACAGAGCCCAGCTCATGGATCCAGCTCAGCTCTGTCTGCATCCTGGACTGCTACAATGTGAAGAGCACCTATCACACAATCCTGTCCCCATGGGTGGTCCTCCTGAAACTGTGGGCCAAAATAAACCTTTTCTCCAGAGTACTGTTGCCCTCAGGTATTTGGGCCATAAAGTTAATAAGGTAATGGATACAATAAGTTTACTGTGAAAATGTGGGAAAGCATCTACCTCCCAGGTAAATATCCCAGATAAAGGTTGTTTCCTAAATGTCAGTCATAAGGAAGAAAAATTTTAGAAATATTATACATGTTATATTTAGAAACACATTTTATAAGGAAGATTTGAATAAAATAAGTGGATAAAACTGTAAGATAAAAAGCTTTTAAAATATGTAGACATGTAGAAAAATAAAAGTAACAAAAACATTAACTTTCCAAAATATAGTACAGTTTGAAGTCCTAACAGGGTTTGTGGAATTGAGGAAAAGTTCACATGGAAAAAGTAATGGCTTGTGAAGCTACAGTGTTGATGTGTGACATGTAGGAAGCGCCACTCAGTGTTAGTATAGGGCCACCATTGTCCTGTGTCAAGTTCATCAAGGGAACTTGTTTAGCCGTTGGAGAAGAAAGTTTCTCAAGCTAACACCACTGTCAGTTTATCAATAAATAAATCGCTATAATCACATTAAAAACTTACATGTTACTACGCAAAATGTTAGAAATCAAATAAGAAGATCTAAGCTGTGCCTTACAATCTGTAATTTAGGAAAATTCTTATAATCAAGACAGGAAGGCCAGAAGACACAGGAATAAAGCAGGTTTTAGCTGTAGAAAAATTAAGAAGTTGTACATGAGAAAGAGAACCAAGAGAAAAGAACGTGAGGCAGTGCTGTGGGCTGAGTGTTTCCTCACTATTTTTAGGCTGAAGCCCAGTTCCAGTGTGATGGACTAGCTGGAGAGGCCCCTGGGAGAAAATAAATGTGAGAGTGTTCGAGTCAGCCTGTCATTACTGAAACCGAGAGACGAGGTTTGTTCGGGTCACAGTTTTCATGGTTTTCTGTCCTTGCTGCTGTGGCACTGTGGTTCTTGTACGGAGAATATGGTCTAGAGTCATTCAGCCCCTGTCTAAAATGTGATTGAGAAATGTCCTATTTCTAAAATTTTCTGCTACCTCCCAAATTGCCAAACCAGAGAGTAAATCTTTCACACCTGTGCTTCTGGAGAATTCTAGATCCAGAGTACAGTGAGAGTAAAGCCCCCCGACCCCCAGGAATTATGTCTTTAGAAGGAGAGGTGAAAGGCACTCCACTGGGTGACTGCACAGCTCAAAGGCTGGAGATCCAGCAAGGAAGCCCTCACAGAACCCAGGCCAGCAACTCCTCTGACCCTGGATTTTAACCCTGAGATGTCAGAGTGTCAGTTGCACTTACATCTGGTGTTAACCAAACTTGGCTAACACCATAGGTGCTGGAAACCATTATTTCTATTTTGTCAAAAGTTCTCACAAAGTCACAGGGAAATAACGGAGTGAGAGTCGATAGGAATGAGACAAAGCGATTCATAGAGTGTGTAAACCTTTGCTGTCAAAAAACATGTGGAAACATGTCTGATCCCAGGGAACAGAAAATCAGAGATGGGTGCTAGCACCAGCAGGACATCTGGGCTGCAGACTCACTGGGATGGATAGTCCGGCTTCCTTGAACATTGCTGGTGATTGAGTGATGCCTCTAAAATTAGTTCAGTGCTCATTTGGCCACTCCTGGGGGTCTGTGACAGTAACAGCTGGAAAAATGCTTAGGAGGATAGCTCAGTGAGACAAAAGAGGCCTGTGGGTCTGTGCACCTGGGTAACTTCATATTGATTTGAGTTTAATAATAAAATTGGATGCTTCTGTTTTTGTGAATGCCATTGCATTTTTACATAATAATAGTTTCTTCAGCTTTGTTTTAGTCAACAATCAGAGCCAGTTCTACAGTGGGTGTCACAGAATGTTTCAGGTCACCCTGGACCTTGTTTTCAAGTCTACATTCTCACCATTGCAACTGAGAGCATTTTCACAAAGCCTTAAAAATTTTTAAAGAGATATTGCCTTGGAAGGTACTTCTCTCTTAGGAATGTCTCTACATGAAGACGGTATACAAAGACTGCCAGGACAAATAGCTGTCTACAAGCTGGTAAAAAGTGTGTGTGTGTGTGTGTGTGTGTGTGTGTGTGTGTAGCTTCTCAAACAATCTGGGGGAAATACAACAGAACTGCCTGACATTTTGTTGCTGAAATCAATAATTGTCATAAAATAAATGTCTCCTGATATAAAAATTCACACTCTTAATGATTGACAAAGATTATAAATCAAATAACTAAAAGAAAAATTGTGTGTGGTGTACACTCTGTGTTTGGGTTTGTGTGATTAACTTGGGGTTTGTGTTAATCTGAAAAACCAAAATTCTGTCCCATCCTATCTGAAGACATACTTATTTAGTCTTCAGAAAATTAATACAAGTTTAAATTCAGGGAGCTTTTTTGAGCCAACATCAGACACCACAGAAGAAATATCTCCCTGGAGGCTGCCTGTCCTTTCTCTTTACTGTCTCCATATTAGGAAAATGATATCAAAGTTTGGTGATCAGTATCTTAAAAAGTAAGGCATCTAGCACAAATTACAACATTGATTTACTCTGAAACACAGCTCTCTGAAATTCCCTTTAAAATCACAGAAAACGACAGTCACACCAGAAAAAAAAAAGATTTTTTTTTTTTTAAATTTGGATAACTACTGAGTTCTTGATATGAAAATGCCACTTGTGAGGAAATGTACTTGTCCTTTTATTGATGGTGTATATTGGAGAACAGAGCTCCTGTTCTTTCATCATGCTGTCTTGCCCTATGTGTTTCTGAGTTTCAGTTTGAACTCAGACAACTGGACTTCCATGCTCATGAATTCCTGAGACCCTTCACTGTATGGCAGGTAAAGACTGCTCAGTTCTGTGTGTGTCTGTATATGTGTGTTTGTGCCTGCCTATGTGTATATGTGCATGTGTGTATGCGTGTGCATGACTGACTATGTGTGTGTCTCTGTGTGTGTCTGTGTATGTCTATGTGTGTGTGTGTCCCTATGTGTGTGAGTCTCCTCTGTGTATGTGTGTCTGTGTGTGTGTGTCTGTGTGTATGTGTCTCCTCTTTCTGTGTCTGTGTGTGTCTATGTGTGTGTGTGTCTGTGTGTATGTGTATGTGTATCTGTGTGTGTGTGTGTCTTAGTTCTGTCAGATGCAGGCTCCTCTTGACTTCAGCCATCTGCCACCCCAGCTGTACTAATCAGTTGCTGTTAGAAGATGGCTGAATTGCCTTTGTCATCACTTACCTGGGGCCAAGGTTAGGGCTGGAATACGGCAAGGGAAAGATATAGAGGATATATCTTTATCTGGTTTCCTTTTGTTCCAGGCACAGTAGTTTTGGCAGTTTGGTGACCACTAAACATAAGTTAAGTTGGCCCTGAATTATGAAATTTCATACAAACCAAGTCATAGAGGTCATTTATCTAAGGTCAGCACATTTTCTGCCCTAATTCTCATTGTGAATCTGGGGAGCTCATGAGTCATAGTTATGAAAGCTGGAAAACAGCAGGTGCTCACAGGCTCACCTCCTTTAGAACAGAAGGGAACTGAATTCCTTCCGAGGACCTTGTAGGCCTGAACAAGAAGTGTCTGAGATTTTTGGCTCCTAGCAAAACATTCTGGGATGGGTATATGACAACAGGGGTTAGGACTTCTCTGAAAGCTGGCAGCCAGCTTCTGCCAGGGGACCGTCAGAATTGCTTAAGAGGAAGAAAAAAGTGAGTGAGAGAAACAAGTGCACACAGACATTTTAAAGTAGCTAGCAACCAAGACAACACCAATTATTTAACCACACTAAAGAAACCAGCAGCCAAACCACAGATTATTTAACCGCATATCCAAGTGCTGGAGCAAAGCCTCAGCCAGCCATGGTCTTGTAATGTAAATATCCCCAGCAGCCGGTTCCCATGTAGGCTGCAGAGTGGGACACAGCGCCTCACCTGGTCCTGTCTCTGCTCCAGATGTGTGGAGCTGAGAAACTGGCTCCAATCCAACCAGGATTTCCCTTTTATTTACTTTTCACATTTACATTATTGTTTCTCTAAAAACAGACATGTTCTTACTCCACTCAGCTGAATCTCTTGTGGGCATGCGTACACTGGGAAGCAGTTCCCATGGAGAACCCCCCTTTCATCCTGTTTATTCCCATCTTGTCCCTTTTCTCCCCTTTTCGCTCAATACTTTTTATTTAAAAAACAAGTTTAGTTCTTGTTTTGGTACTTTTCACTACCACTCTCAAGGCTTATTCTCGGAGGAGAGTATTAGAAAAAACGATCACTTTCTTCTTTGCTACCAGCAGTGACATGATCCACAAAAGTGAAAAGTTCTCCAAGAGCGCCTCCCACAGAAAAAGTCCTGTGGACATTGGTGATGCACATGTTCATTTGCCTCGGAGTGGCATCTGACCCAGGGCTAGCCTGTACAGGACAGATAGCCACATGCTGGAGGAAGGAAAGAGGAGCTGCCTCCTGCTTGGCTTCCTTTCTCACAAGACCATCATCCGTACTTCAGCATTTCAGTATGAGAGTGCTGCTGTGCCCTAAGAAGATGGAGGATGTGTGCCAGTGGACAACAGGCAGATGGGTCAGTTAGAGCTCTCTTTTTATATGTCTCTCTGCTAGCACCCACCTCTTCTATGCATGTGCATTGCCATCTAGCCTTGCCCTCTGAGTGTAACATGTGCATCCATAGTCAACAAGGAGCAGAAATAAACTTGGCTCCCCAGTCACAGGAAAGGTAGTGGTGATGGGAGATTAACACTTTCTGGCCGAAGAAGAGGTGAGAGAGCACATGTTAGTCAGGATTCTCTAACGGAACCCAGCTATAGAAACATACATTAAAAGAGGAAGTTATTAGATTGGCTTACAAGATGTGGACTGGATACTTCAGTAGAGGTTGTCTCACACTAGAGAGGTTGAAAATCAGTAATTGTTCAGTCCTTGATGTCTCTGCAGTACAAATCAGACATTGCTGTCCCAAAGAATTCCTGGAGAGTTGTTGGTCTATGTTGGAGTCCTGAAGATGCTGGCTTTAATACTGGCAGCAGTGTAGATGACCTTGACAGCAAGACTGAAGGTCAATGGGCAAAAAACAAGAATTCCTTCTTCTCTGTCCTTTTTATATGGACTGCCATATAGGTGAGGTTCAAATCTAGGGTGTGCCTTCCTGATTCAGATAATCAGATTAAGATAAGCCCTCACAGGAGTGTCCAGCAGCTTGGGTTTTAGTTGATTCCAGATGCAGTCAAGTTGACACCTAAGACTGTCCATCATAGAGGGTCACAGAACCCTCACCTGGGATTCTTGCCATTGTTCCCTCCTGCCCTTAGGTACACTGGAACCTGGGTGGTGCTAGTGTATATAAAAAGTAGGTTAACTGAAGGAGGGACTCCATGATATAATTTCAGCAAGGCTTTTATTCGTGCTGGGGTGGTACTTTTCAGTGATGCAGTTTTGTGTGTGTGTGAGGGGGGACACCCATGTTTCTGTGAGAAATCCCTCACAAATATTTCTTAGAATGAAACCAGTAGACTTACTGCTCAGCAACATCAGCTGAGGTGGAATTGTTACTTTGGTCTGTGGCTGGTGACCCAAAAGACATTTGTTCATGCCTTCCCAGGAAGAGGAACAAAATGACACAGAATCAATTTTACAAAGATGTTTCTGAATAAAATATTCTTTTTGCACTATTTAAAGAGAAGGCTCAGAAACACCCCAAGTCTAATCAGATATGAGATTTGTGGATGGCAGTATGGAATTGCTACTTCAAAAAACAATACCACAGGCCACTTCTATTACTCAGCCCCAGGTGAACTGCAGCCCTGCCCCTGCCCCTGCTGCCCTCCCCTCTGCCCACTGCCTTGTGAGAGTTCTGGCTCCTGAATCTCAAATCTGAGCATGTTTTAGAGATGGGAAATTAGGAGAGGCACTGAGACAAGTTTGACATTAAAAAGAAAAACAACCATGTAAGTATATAGACATGGAAATCAGACAAAGACATTGTGAAAACACAAAGAAGTACCTGGACCATCAGTCATGTTCAGTCTTCTGAAAAGCCACACAAGAGATGTGATTATTGCTTAGAGGAGTCTGGTGGTTAGTGACCTGATGGGCAAGATAGTGAAATAAACTTGATCACAGAGAATTTAAGAGAGAATTCATAGTGGAGACATTGATGGCAAGAAACTTTCTGGAGGAGGTTTTATGCAAATGAGATAGTTTTTCAGGGGAACCTACTAGAGGAGTCTGCTATTGATATGAGAATTGTGGACAGCTAGAATATGAATCTAACTTTATTATGGGTTACTTAAACTTACTGAGGTGTCAAGTTTCTTAGCCTTTGGGCTGGAGTTTTGGGTCATGAATTACTAACTAAAGAGTCAAGCTTCTAGCATCATAGCATAGACTATAGGTCTCATTAGCTGAATGCCTAGGAGCACAGGCTTAACCACAGGAGTAATCAAAGTGGCTCTTAGTGGAAATTTACAAGAATTATTTTACCACTGTAAGCCACACAGTGCCATGTAATGCTGCCCAGGTGACTGAGAGGCAATCTCTTCCCTGCCAAGATGGCCCTCAGGTAATGAAGAACACCTGCTTACCCACACATTGCATCTCAAACTTCAGCAAGTCTCCCTGGGTTGTTTCATGGTTGTGGACTCCTGAACCTCTCCTGGACCTATAGGAAGATTCTCTGGAAAAGAATGTTATGGAATACCCTTTTTGTACGCTATGAAGATTTGTTGCTCATGTTGGTTTAATAAAAAGCTTCACTGCCAATAGATAGGTAGGATTTGTAGGGCAGAGAAGATATTGGGAAGAGAAATGGCAGAGTCGCTAAATATCACCCACCAGATGCAGAGAAAGCAGGACATGTAAGAGATGAGGTAAGAAGCCATGAGCCCTGGGACAGCACATAAATTCATAGCAATGGGTTAATTTAAGTTATAAGAGCTAGTTTGAAACAAACCTAAGCTATTTGCCAAGCTTTCATAATTAATAAGAAGTCTCTGTGTGTCTATTTGGAAGCTGGCTGGTAGGACAGAAAAGTCTCTTTACACAGAGACCTGCATTCTGCACTTGGTACCTCATCTACACACTGGAGTCCGAGACATCTTGCTAAAGACACTTCAGCAGGTGTGGAAATCTCTGGACAAACAGATGACAAGACATCAGCATTGTGAGAGCACCAGCTGCTAGAACACTGCTGGAGATGATGCTGTCATCAACCACAGAGAAACGTGCTAATGTTGAGAGGGGAACATCTCATGTCTGAAGGGAGAGAGAAATAAAGAAGAGTGCTTCCCAGGCCAAACTGATAGTGATTAGCAACTGACTAAAGGAGAGGGGAGACCATGGCTACCGTGATTTGAGGCTCCAGATACTTTCCCCCCAGCATCTGTCTCTGCTTCTTCAGTATTCCATTGTAACTTCAACAGTCATGGCCAAGACAGTATGTCCACATCACAAGTCTGAAATGCCATCTTCTTCTCAGTCCTTCCCATATCATCAAAATATAATTGTGCTTGGAGCTTCCAAGGAAAAGGTCTAACGTTTTGATTTGCCCCTTTCTCTCACAGTCCCATAAGCAAATATTTCCATTTTACTTTCAGGCCCAATCAATGGAGTTGACATTTTGGGTCATCTATAGCACGTGAGCGGCAATCCTTTAGTAGGACCTCCATGGGAAATAAATGTGATTTTCCTTACCCTATCCCTTCAGCTATGAGCAGGCTTCTGACTGCTTTACAACAGAAAATTGGTGGAATTCATGTTTCCCAAGCTGACCATGCTTCTGTTTCTGGGAGAATAATTCTAATAATCTTTGAATCTGGAGCTGCTGTGTAAGGTGCGCTACAGATTCTACTTTATGAGATTTTCAAACCACACTGATGGGCAATTGGTGGGAGCTCCAAACTTTCTTCTCTATTCCCAGGCCATGAGCTAGGAAGGAAACTTTCAGAGGTTACATTCACAGGCTAGAGGTGGTGGTAGTGGTAGTAAGCTGGTGGTGGTGGTGGTGGTGGTGGTGGTGGTTGTGGTGGAGGTGGTGGTGGAGGAGGAGGAGGTGGTGGTGGTCAGGCTGCTGACAGCTTCCAGTACGCCCCAGACAAGGCCCAGACACACTGCATACAAGTACTTCCTAGCTTCTCTTCTATTGCTATTTTCTCTTTGGATCCAGGAAACCTGTGAGCACAGCAAGCAGCCATCCCTTTGTGTTACTGACTTTAAACTAGTTATCCTGCAAAAGGTTCTGAAGCCTTGGACCTTGAAGACTGTTCTGAGATCCAAGAGGTTTCTGTTTGTCAGCAGTTGTCAGCCTCTAAGTTGCAACCCATTGGGAAGTCAAACAGTCTTTTCACAGGGGTCTCTTAAGACCATTAGAAAGTAGAAATGCTAACATTACAAGTACTAACAATAGCAAAATTACAGTTATAAATAGCAACAAAAATGATCTGAAGGTTGGCTTCATTATAAAGAACTCCATTAAAGGGTGACAGCATTAGGAGGGTTGAGAACCACTACTGTATGTGAAGGGGTATAGTTGAATTTTTCTTTGGAATTTCAGCTGACAAATAATGACATGGAGACTTAATGTTAATGATGGGAGTTTTCCCTTACCTTAGGCTTGTTCCTAACGAGTTCTTATAACTTAAATTAACCTGATTCCATTAATCTATGTTTTTTTACTTGGCCCATTATCTATATACTGCCCTTTCTGCTTCTTCACAGCTGGCTGGAAATTCTGCCTTTCTTTCTCCCAGCATTCTCTCTCTGCCCAGAAGTCCTACCTATCTCTCCTGCCTAGATATTAGCCATTCAGTTTTTTATTTTATCAATCACAGCAATACATCTTCATGGTATGCAAATATCCCACAGCATCCCCATCCCTTGTCTAAATAAAAAAGAATGTCTTAACTCCAACACAGTAAAATTATATACAATAAGGATGATTATCAGATAAAAATTACATTTAAAATGTCCCCTTTACGTGCATTGGGCAAATTTCAAGAAATTATTCCATTATCTGTCTTATCTACCTAACCTACTTCCTATCCTCATTTATATTACAAACCCAAAACTATCTTTTTAGGCCTAAAACATTTCTTTAGATTAAAAAAAGTAAGGTTTTATGTCTTTCAAGTTTATATATTTTATACCTCTTATGTAAATTTCTTTTTTAAATTTGTTAACAAGGAAAACTGTAACTGTAACTATCTAGTCTTCAACTCCATCAAAAACCTAAGAAGGATATAATATTACTCAAGTAAACAGGAAGTTTAGAGCAAGCAACTTACAAAACTGTAGAGATGACAGAGACATCTGTCTACCTAGACAACCACCCAAGATTCCTCTGCCACACTGGGACATCCATCTTTAGCCTATAGGCCTAGAATATCTTTGCAGTCCTTTCTGTGAAGTAGAAATTTTTGAAAGACTGTCCTACTTTGTTTTAGCAAAGTTCAGCTGTTGTTTTTCTTTTTGTCCTGCTTGTCCAATTTGGGCAGCATACTGTCAGCAGTCAAGGCAAACAGTTTCTTGCTTAAATGGATATTGCTTTGCCATAATGAAATTAAGCTCTATCTGGAAATCCCTCTATGTTCATCATCCTTTTTTAAAATAAATTGGTGCTGCCAGGAGCAGACATGTCTCACTGTCATGAGCAGCCTTATGTTATTACAGCATTTTAAACGTCATATCCTGTAGGTTCCTGAAGTGTTTGGAGACCATCTGTTTATTGAAAATATATCTATTTGACCTTGAAAACAAATCTAACATGGCTATAAGGTTGATTGTTATAGATGGCTAATTACTAACTTGCATTTCTTAATTATCTTAAATAGTTTATAATAATAGCTTCCAAGGACCAAAAATTTACATTACATAGTGAAATGTTCTACATAGGTACAATACTTTAGATAAGAGTAGAAACATATATATGGTATAACAAAATAACCTTGAATTTGTATTAATATATAAAAATACATACCAATGTAAAATATTTAAGACTAGTAGTTGTTTTTTAGTTCAAAAGTAGACTCAACAATACATCATGTTCTTCCATCATTTCTGTATCTTCCTTTTTCTCTTCAGAAAGAGTTCTCAAATCTAATCTTCTTTGGTCAGATTTCTCCCTGACCATGACCAATAACACCTTGCAACCAACAACCAACTCTTCTAAACAATGATAACCATCCATAATCCATTGAATAATAAAACCATCCATCCTCTCAGGAACATGGGCTTCATGTTCTCTAGATTGCTTCCTGTTGTCTTGGGGAAATGGCATCTCTAAGGGATGCTGAGATAATAATCAACTCCTGGAAGAGCTATCTGCAGCATTTGCTGTCCAGTCTCTGTGAAAAGGGAAAGTGCGGGGCTTATCTAAAGTTCTAACTGGTGTAGACTGTGAGGCTAGACTATCCCAACTAGCAGCTTTGAAATATTTTTGGTTATAGTGTTTTGAGAAAATTGAAACAGGCATTCTGAGAGGCTAGATCACTTGAGTTACTTGTCTTCAATGGTGACTGATCCTTTTGGTTCTGAAAACACACAAACTTTTAAAGGTTATATACATATCTGCATCAACACAAGTATAGAATGTACACAGTGTGCACAAATCAGCTAAAGATGATTTTCTGTTCTCCATTTGAGCAGATAACAGGCACATGTCAACTTTGTAAGTCCATTTGGAATGTATAACCAAATTGTAATATTAATCTCTATCCATGTCATATGAAAGAATAACATAAAATAATAAATCATGAGGACTGTGTAGCCAACAAGATTTGTTATGTCTCATCCAGTCTCAGAGCTGTTCCCATGTCAAGGGTCAGCTATATACACCACCTATCTTGCAAATGGGCTTAGAAATAGGGAGGCTAGTAGAAACTGAAGGAATATTACCAAATTCCTTTTATGAGGCTACAATCACCCTAATACCCAAACCACTCAAAGACACAACAAAGAAGGAGAATTACAGACCAATTTCCCTCATGAATATTGATGCGAAAATTCTTAACAAAATTTTGGCTAACCGTATACAACAATGCATAAAAGATATCATCCACCATGACCAAGTA